>LR537749.1:191872-310804 GCA_900883565.2 Caenorhabditis panamensis | reverse complement strand
TCTGCGTTTTTCTAGACTATTTTCAAAAAAAGTTAAGCGTCAGTTTTCGAGAAAATTTTTTTGAGCTTCACACTTTTGCAAGCCAAGTTGCAGTGTTGGGTTTGTACAATTTTGTGTTAACAGCATTCAAAAGACAAATGTTTTGCGTACATAATGTTTTTTAGTTTATAAAAATTCGTGAAAAATGAACAAAGATACACTGTTTTGAAGTAAAAAATCATCATTTTTTCAAAAAGTCACTTTTTTGGCCATAACTTGGCTCAAACTTGCTTCGCTGTCCTAAAATTTTGGGATTAATCTAGTTTTTTAAAGGCCTTTCCAACGCACTACTTCCCGTTCAAAACGAGACGGGGCATCTGAAACCCATTCCTTCTCAGATTGGCATGCTTCTCGTCGCTCTCCCCACTTCATGACGCTCTTCCGGTCTAACAACTTTTTCTTCTGCGTTCCACTTTTCTTGATGTGCTCACTCTGTGCAGTATTTCTTTCTTTTTTCTTTCCCTTCATTATCTTCATTTTTCTCTCTGTCTAGTCCCACTGTTTTCAAGCGTAAACACTTGTGACAATAAAATTTAAAACAGTTTTATTGAGAAAACCCACTGTTTCTGATAACACACGGCGCCGCCGAGATAAGAAAATAATTAATCCGAAACCAATAACAAAGCGAAGCAGTTCCCGTATCACTTGAAGCGTGTTTCCATAAATTCGAAAGTAAATTCAGCAAACAAACCGAAGTTTCCTTTGAAATTTGTCGAATCATTGAAATCAAATTGAGTGGAAAAAGAAAATGAGAAAATTACAACACAGAAAGTAGGTGCTTGTCCAATCTCATCACTCATCAAAGTTCAAAGTGTAATTGAAACTCTGTTTCTTGATTCAAAAACAAACCGACTGACAGATGAGACTAGTCCACAGACTCAACTCTATTGCGAAACACGTCTTCTGTTCGTCCATGTACTTTAAGTAGACAACAAAACGTGCAGATCATCAGTTATACAAAATACTCTTCGAAACCCTCTGCTCTTCAGATAAATGGAATGTATGTGCCATATCTCACGTTTTCCCGCACTCTCTCGGGCCCACTCCCTCCCTCCCTCTTTTTTGCCTATTTTCTGCCCCCTCTCCCAATTTTTTGTCATACTTCGCAGATGTGCCGGAGGGCCGTGCTTTCTTCGCAGAGAAATGCCGGATTATTCAGCAGGGTGCACTTTTGCCCTTCTTTTTCTTGCTTCAAAAAACACTTTTCTTCTTTTTTTCAATGTTTCGAAACGTTTTCTCAAATTCGAATTGAAGGGAAAAGCAATTGCCTTGCTTTTTTTGGTGCTTTCTCTCTTTCTCACTCCGTATTCTGCTTCTAGTTCTCGAAATACAATACCTCTCTAGAATACGGCAAATCTGCACGTTTCTTTTTCATCCCATCTTTCTTTGCAAGGATTAGCCGCATAAGACTTTGAAGAACACCTGCTAATCAGAAGATTCGCCAGCCATACTCAACATTGGTCTCTCGCCTCTCTAATCTCTGTTAAACTAAACTCTGCAATAAAAAACCGGTTGGCCAGTGATAGGTTTAGCTTCTTATAGTAATTGCCAGAGGGCGGTCGAAACGGCAAGTGAACTATTTATGACCATCACGGGATTTCCCTTTTCTCGACAAGCAAACCTAGACCTTGTGTTGATACCGTTCTTATCAATTCCGTGGGAGTCAGCTAGCACTTTCCGTAATTTTCTACTACCTTTGAGTAGTTTTTCTCAGCTCGCGTGGTTGTTTCAAAATGTACGAACTACTAATGTGACCTTTTGTGGGACGGGACCTCTTATTATTTGAATGACGTCACTTCAATTTCTGATTTGTTTATCAGATTAGTCAACTGTCATGTTTTCCCTCGTGACTGACCAATAATGTAACAAAAAAGAAACAGAAACTTTTTTGGAAACTTGCCCTTTCACAGAAAAAACGTTTGTCTATCTCTTTTTCTTTCTCTTTTTCTCTTTTCTACTTTTGCTACCCCAGTGATTTTCTTTTGGTTTGCAAAAGAAGAGAGCACTAATCAACTCCTCTTTCTTCACAAAACAAGTGCAGTGCTCCATCAAAAAAGTGTCAGTCCATGGTTCCCATCACTTTTCGTGATTCATCCTGGTTCTTTCTTATTTTTAACATTGAAACCACCGGAAACGCCCTTTACCCGTGTGATAGATATCCATCAGTACCTTTTTCTTCCCGGATGAGCAAACAACTACCCTTGGGACTCGTCGTTTCATGTGACCACCTTTTTCTGTTGATACAGAAAATTGAGTGAAGCAACAAAGTACGGGCGCCAGGTGAACATTCTCTGTCGGGGCCCTCTTTAGACTTGTGACACGAGAAGAAGGGCATCGAATTTTCTAGAAGCTACATTTCCTATTGTCGTGTGCGTATAAAAGAATGAAATAGTTTCTCTAATTGCTCTGTTCATTCCTGATTTTCGTCCTTTTCGTGCCTTTTTGGTTCTTATCAGTCTTGCCCACGTTTCTTTCTTTGTTTGTCTCCAGTTTTTGCACCGATGGTGGCCAGCCACTCACAAACAATCTCTAATCTTTCTGTCGGAAATAGGCATCCGCCGATATCCTTGGCATACCCGAATAGTTTTCGAAATTGTCGCTGCAAACGTTCTCGAAGTGCCAAGTACCCAACACTACGCGTTCTATAATCACGGAGGAGCGCGAAAAAAGTGAAATGGGGCGGATGGGGAAGCAGAGAAGGACAGCTGTCCGCAAAACAGCCGAGAGCGGCCTTTCGCTGCAACCCACACACTTGCCGCCAGATCTTTTTCTGTGAATTCGGGTGGGATGCACACGGAGAAGCCCGAAGGATCCAGTCAGTTGCATCTCTCGCACTCGTGCGCCCACCTATTTTCTCTTGATACATGCATGATCGAATTTTACAAACGGACGTTTCGATGCCACTTGGTTCTTTTCTTCTTCCAACAAACGACCCTGCTCCTCGCATTGTTACTCATCAGTGTGACGTTAGTCAAAGCTCTCGAATAGTCTCCAACCTTCGAGAATTTAGACATCATTTCGTGAATAATTCACGAGGTGGTCTATCTGTTTACTCACTTCTGCCGCCTTTCTCTTTCAGTTTCTCAATTTGCCCGAACATCAGTTTGTTGACCGTCTTCTTCTGAGCACAATAATAACTCGCACCCTCTCCCTGGGGTTTCCCGCCCTGTCCTGTGCTTTCCAGCTGGCATTTCGTCGGGTTGCAACAACGGCTGTGCTGGCGTTCGGGCAAGTAAATATATCAAATTCTCTTGTCGAGTTTTGAGTTTTCCCTCTCCCTTGTCTCCTCTCGCTGATTTCAAATCCGTTAGCAAACAGAAACTGATCACTTAACTTTCGTTTCGTCCGTTGTATCATTTCAACTTCGACTACAGTCAACTTCTTTCAGAAAGCAATCATGTCCGAGGCTTGGGTCACTCTTGCTACCAACGACAGCTACGCTCAAGGAGCGCTCGTGCTCGTCCACTCTCTCAGAACCGCTGGAACCACCCGCAAGATCCACTGCTTGATCAGCAACCAGGTCTCGACCACAGTCCGTCAGCAACTCGAGGAACACTTTGATGATGTCTCCATCGTCGACGTTTTCAACAGCCACGACTCCGACAACCTCCGCCTGATTGGCCGCCCGGATCTTGGAATCACATTCACCAAGCTTCACTGCTGGCGTCTCACTCAGTACACCAAGTGCGTCTTCTTGGATGCCGACACTCTGGTAAAAAGCTTGACAGGTGGTGACGAGTCATAACTTTGACACTACAGGTGCTTCGTAATGCCGACGAGCTCTTCTCGCGTCCCGACTTCTCTGCTGCCGCCGACATCGGATGGCCAGACTCGTTCAACAGCGGAGTGTTCGTCTACGTCCCAAGCAATGAGACCTACAGTCAGTTGCAAAACTGATTGGCGAAAACGTAATGTGTTTTTTGTAGGACAACTCGTTGACTTCGCTGTCACCCACGGTTCATACGACGGAGGAGATCAGGGTCTGCTCAACGACTTCTTCAGCAACTGGAGAGATCTGTCATCCGAGCACAGACTTCCATTCATCTACAACATGACTGCCGGAGCCTTCTACACATACGCCGCAGCTTACAAGAGGTACCAAATTTATTCTTCAGAGCTAAACAAAACCGGAATTGAACTTTAGATACGGAGAGAACACCAAGATTGTCCACTTCATCGGATCCGTCAAGCCATGGCACGGAAGCGCCGCTGTTCACACCGGAGAACATTTCCAGCAGTGGCAGAGAATCTACCACGCCCACGTCACCCACACGGTTAGTTTATGATATTGTCAAGCTTGCATGTTAAATTTTTTGTATGAATGCTTGTTGTTGAGTGGCCTGTTTCTTTATCTTCCAGTCCAGGACTAAAGAGCATACGGCAGTGTTCCCATCCCATCACCATGCCCCGGAACATCGAAGTCATTCGGCTCACGAGAAACCGAAGATGGAAAGGAACGACTCGTTTGTGAAAGGAATTGGCAACTTTGTGATGCATGTCGTTCATTCTGTTAACTTGTTATCCTCAACTGACAACGATACCCATGAAAGCCAGCATAATCATCCTCATCACGAACCTTCTCATTACGAACCTCCACGCCCTCCTCCGCAGGGAGAACAGAAAGATATAGTGGGTAGCACGGATTGTTTCGGCAGTCAGTTGCCAGAATACAATGCTGATGAAGAAGTAGAAGAAATTGTGAGTTGCATGATAGAAAGTTTGTGCATTTGAGTGCATGATTACTCAAAAGATAACTATTTTGAACTGGTGTGCAAAGTTTCTTGCAGACTAACAATATTCCGTGCCCGTCGTTTGTTCCTGTCGAGAGACGCGAGGAATATCAGGTATGCGTTATGAAGTGATTTAAAACATTTGGAAAATTGATTAAAAGCACGAGATCTTTGGGGTTCGAAATCAACTATCAATAGCTGATCTGGCTGAGAGAGGAAGATAATCAGTATAATAAAAACTATGATTCTAGACTGCATCGCCAACCAACGAGGAGCGCCGTGCTGCTTGGGAGGCCGGACAGCCGGACTACTTGGGCCGTGACGCATTCGTCCACATCCAGGAGGCGTTGAACAGAGCGCTCAATGAGTAATTTGCCGACCCACTGACCACCTTTCACCTGTTGTTTCTTTCACCCTTTCTTTACCTTTACCTTTACCCGCTCATCGACACAACAAAATCAACTCGGTATAATTATTCTGTTCCCTCTCTTTCTCTCCGATTATTGTATTCATGGTCTTTTCTCTGTTGAATGTCTCATATCACTTCGCTAAGTTCTTCGAGCTGGCGAAGATGACAACTGACTATTGTAACAACGACTTTTTTTTTTGTTTTCCTGAAAATGCTCATTGTAGAGTAGTTGCCTAAACGGTCTTTCTCTGTCTAATTAAATGATGGTTTTGCAATCTCCTTAAAAACAATAAAATTTGACAAAGAAACTGAATTGTACTGACGATAATGAGTAGTTCGATTTTAGTGCGGCGAATGACCTCCATTTTTCTACAACTCAAAACCCATAAATTTTGACTTTATTCTCCAAAATTGCTAGCTGCCTTAGATTGACAGATGGCGGCGGGCCGGCAGACAACGGCCTACTCAATCGGGCCGTGTGGCGGGAGAGGGGAGAAGACCCGCGAGGAACACTTGTCTGCGTCTCTGCCCTCTTCGTTTGAATAGACCTCGCCGGCGGGAACGCTCATCATTCAAATTTTCTTCGTCTTTTATCTCTTTTTCATCTGTTTTACACTTTTCTAACTGGTTTCTCGCGAATTTTTCCGCCGCAAATTGAAAAATGCGTGAAGAAACATGTGTTTTGAGTTGCGATAGGGAGAAAATGACTAATGACCGTCGGATTCATTCACGGTGTATTGATTTTGGAGCGATTGTAGGGCAGACTAACGGTGCGCTCCGACTCAAGGCTAGGGAAAGTAGAACTTGTAATTGAGAGTTTACCTTGTTCGTCACGCTACATTTACTAATCGGAGGTTCATGTTAGTACTCGCAAATAGTGTTATCTCTGTTTTCGGACCGTTATCTTTGAGGCGTTCATTCCGTTGTTATCATTGCGAATAACCCATTTCTTATCTGAAAATTAACCTCGTTTTCAAAACTCGTTTGCGCTTCGTTGAGTTCTGATTCATAGCAGCAGCTCTTTTTAACGTTCCTGTTCTGTTTCTCTTATAAATTTAAGACTCGCGTTCGAAATTCATAACATATGCGACGCCAACATAAATCTCAGTCCGTTTTTTAGTCTTCGCAGGACCACATTCTTCTCTTTTCGCGTGATAAATAGTTGGCGACACGTTCGAATCTAACTGCACGGCTTTTTCTTGAGATATATCTTCGGTGTTGCGATTGTCAGTGTCCTTGCGTGCTTGACCCTTTTGTTTTGAGTGAACAAGTGTTATGCAATGCATCGCGACTTTGGCATTGCTTTGGTGAGGCCGACCGCCAAGCGACGACGACTGTCACTGTCCGCCTCATAAATTTTGGACGTGCACCTTTCACCTCCACTTCCTGTTCATTTTGTGGTAGTTGTGTGGTAGTTACACGACTCGTTAACGGAACTTACGGGTCAGTTGCCGATCGGATCACTTTGCACTGTTATTTTTCTCTAGGAAGAAGAGGCGCCATTTCCGTAAATAACAGTTTCTCGCTCTGTTTTCCTTTTCTAGTTCTAATTTTGCGCTTTGTCCATTAGTTTGTTGCTCTCGAAATCTTGAGATTGTGTCATTGAACGTATTCGTTGGATACCCAAAGGGGCACTGTGCTTCTACGCCTGCAGTACTAATCAAACACAGCGGGTGTTGAGGTCGCGCTCTCGTCATCTTGCTTTCTGATTCATATTCCTCTGCCTTATGCTCCTCCGCTTTTTTATTTTTGTTGGTATCAACCTTACAACGTTTCGATTCATTTCAGATGCATAATCAAAGAATCAAGCTCAACCTCCACAAGTACAACTCGATTGGTGTCCATCAGTTCAGCATTGACAAAACATCGGACGACGACGAAGAATTTGACGATCAGTCGGATCAGTCATCTCGTAAGTTCCGCTCTCATTCCTCTGTACCTCACCAATGCCCCTTCTTTCAGTTTCCGCCTCTGACGACGACTTCTCTGGCTCGGAGTCCGAAAGCTACCAAGACACAACGGAATCGACGGCTCCATCGGAAGCGACGACCGACGAAATGCTCTGGGGACGGTGAGTTTTTCAATTTTTTTCTAAATTAACAGTCTCTAATTCATAATTACTATAATTGCTTGGCAATTTTCCTTCGAGCTCTGTGTTCTGGCCTTTATAATTACTCATCACACGACATTCCTTCTTCTATTTTGTTTTCCTCTTCTCAAACTTTCTGAAAATTGGGTTAGGTTTCGAAAACATTCATAGTATCGGTGCACCTTTCGCATTCTTCCGTCTCATCCACATGGTTTTTCTTTTTGTCGTTCCGTTCATTTCTACCGTATACCATTTTTCTGAGTTGAGTAAGCAATCAGAAAACCGGCTCTACCGAACTGTACCATTCAAATCAAACGTTTGGGCGACTAGTGAAACCATAAGTGATATCGTCGAGTGCGCGCAGACCGTGACAGGAAATGATGTGCATACAAAGAGATCTTGAAAAGATCAACTGTGCATGACACGTTGCTTGACAAGTGATATGATTATTGCAAAACGGATGTTCAAAAATGTAACAGGAACTATTACCGGTTATCTGTACCAGTGCTAGGTTTGACAACAATCGCGTTAAAACGAGAAATGCAGTTAAAGATACTAGAACTTTCTGGGAACACTCTTACGTTTGTGGGGAATGTTCCAAAACATCACACTTCATGGTTTTGTTTGCATGCAATCCTAATTGGTAGCGCACACAACTCTTTCCAATAAGAAACCGTCATTGGCATCACTTGCACTTTTTCTGAGGTCACTCTGAATGGAAACAGCAAACAAACTTGGTGTGGTCTCTGTGACAGTTCAGTGAACCCACAAAAATGGAGTCCCAATGTTTGCACTTAAACCATTTCGTATTCAAACTCGCTCTTCCATCACATCATAGCTTACGTCAAGGTTGTTTTCTTCCGTCTTGTCGGCCAACTTTAGAACAGGTGCAATTCTGTTAGAGTAAATCAGAGAAATTCTAGAAGAAACCCCATAATTTATTTCCCAGTCACTGCTTTTTCAGTTAACCGAAGGGAAGCCAAATGATTATGAGTGACGTAGTACCTTGTCATATACAATTTCTGCTTTACTGGCGGAGAGAGTATGTTCCGATAATTTTTTTCGGTTTTGAAGACTAGTGAAGCCTGATCATAAGTTATATTCTTCTCTTTTCTTTTTTTTTCCTCCGACATCCACCTAACTTATGAGACGTTTTGTAGTGGAAATCATGTGTTTTCCTTGTACCTCTTCACATTATCTTCTTTTCCCCTAACAAACATACATCCCCACATCCCGGTCAGCGTTTGGTCAGAGTAGTTTTGGGGTCTACACGTGCACAGAGGTCGATTATGCAACCAAGTTAGAGCAGAGTTGCACCAGTTGCGGGGGGTAATATGAATGATGCAACGAATGGAAAGTCATGATCCACCCAATTTGTCTGATCGAGTTGCGCAACTTTTGGTTGCATCAAGAATCACAATTCCTCCACACCTGCTTGCTGCTCTCTTGCACAACCTAACTTGCACACCTGACCGTTGGCAACAGAAGTGCCATCCTGGGGAAGATAAGATGACAGGAAATCGAGTATAAGTGATTGAATGCACTTTCTCATTTCTAAAAAAAACGTCATCAAAACGTCGAGTATGAAATGCTCGCCAATTCAGCGACAGAACCACCGCTCAATTCAAGAACCGAAATTTTCTTATTTATTTTTTTTTGATCTCTAATGCGAAATGGACCGCGAGAATTTTTGAGAATTGATCCGATCCCTCTCTCCTATTGACACCCAACAGTAATTGAGAGAACGAGAGCAAACCACTTGCCCAATTAGTCTCCTGTTTCTTTTAATGCCTCCAACTGTTCCCGTCCTCCGTTCTCACCAACCCACCACCTTTTTCTAATCCTCTTGATATCCATGCACTGAAAATTAGCGGTTGTCAACTATCTCCTGTCTAAACAAATCTGTTTGCCTCCCCAATTAACAACATGGTTTCCCTGGTTCCGAGTAGCCATCTGACATGCGGGTGTCCTACACACCCATCCCGTTCTCGCCATCCGTACCTTGCGCAATGATAGGCGTCCCCCATCACTGGTTAGAGCAGCCCCGCCCACCATGAGCTGACCTAAACTGTGCCCCTGGCAACTCATTCATTCGTGTTCGTTGCTTCCTGCAAACTAGTCGTTTTTCCTGTTCAGTTCTGTCTGTTCCATACTATTGTGATGACAGTGACAATGATTGTGACCGCCGAGGCCAGGCGTCAGAGTTTCGAAGCTCTCATGTGAGTACATAGCATAGTATCCTAGATGCTTGTAGTATCCCAGACTACCTATTCAAATAAACTTCTATCTTTTCCAGGCGACGTGCTCCAGTGTGCGGTGTAGCTGCGACTGCCGTTCGACGTCAGATTCTGATGAAAGGACCTCGCGAGCCAGTGGTCCTCGGCAACAACAAGCAGATCTACCAGACCTACGTGCACAAGACCAAGCCACAGATGGGAATCGACCGCAGCATGAGTCAGAAGGACATGTACTCGCAGATCCAGCGAGGAGAAGGATCCAGCTACCGTTCGGCACGCGAGAGACACGTTCCACCGAGAAAATCGAGGATGCACGGGTCGAGTGATTTGTCTGCTATTGAGGTATGTTGGAAGCAAAAAGGTGACCATAGTTTCCCACGCGGATCACTGTTATCACTGATTACGTACCGGAAACGTTACTGTGGAAACACATCAACCGGTCAGTGGCTATCTTATCAACTGGAAAAACACACACAACATGTGCATACCAATTGTGAGAAAATGCACTGCTAGACAACCACCCACACATTACGGAACACTTGAATTGCAAATGACTATCTGTCACCTTTCGTTCATCTTTAGCAAATCACAATGACTATGTGGGCAGAGAGAAAATTTTATTGATGAGGGTTGCAAGTCGATGGTTATCGCTACCTTCTTGCAGGAAATGTCTTCAATTCGATCGGAAACCTACTCCTCCAGCAGCGAAGTGCCGCCGATGCCTCCATCTCTGCGAAGCCAAGCTGAATGGAAACCCCAACTCACCTCGACGACAACTTCCTTCCAGGTAAGCGACACGTGCAAAACCGCACAAATTTAGGAGAAGGTAATGAGGTGGAAAGGAGAAACAATAACTGCGCTAGGCCAAAAAACAATCAGCAAACGTCAATCTTTTTCCAGCCGTTGAACCCGTTGGACAGACTTGACGACGAAGACGTTGAGAACAGCTTCAAAACTCCCATCTCGCCTGTGTTCAGTTCCTCGACTCCTCGCTCTCAGAGACTCTACCGCAAACATCAGAAGTATGGACGTCACTCTTCCATGATGCAGCTGCCGACTTCTCGCGCTGAAAGCAGCATTAGTCAGGTACATTGAAACGTCAAGTGTGCAATCACTTCCAATTTTCACTTTCCAGTTTTCGGAAAGAGCCAACTCTCCGGACCCGTGGACCGAGCAGGACAACGAGAACTCCAGTCCATGCAACATGTCAGCAAAGCAAGTCAAAGTCGGCAAAATCATTCGTCCGGAGGCTTTCGGACTCGACAACGCATACGCCAAGAACAAGGACATCCGTGGCATCGTGTTCCTGAGCATGTCCCTTTGCGGACGGCGTCTCACTCTCAACATCCAGAACGCCTTCTACTTCCGTGGGCCTGCGCAGCCACTGCCAGTGTGCTCCTACCTCAGCGCCGTCCTTTGTCATCGGAGCCGTTCGAACTCTCGTAACTACAACCCGAAGCCCGACGAATGTTACCGTACTCGCCTTGTGACCAACTCCAACAACCCATCTTTTGATGAAAGTTTCCAATTGTAAGTGGAAGGGAAAAGGGAGCGAAACGAAACATAAATGTTCTTATCTGATCTGAGACGTGTTAGGGATGGCAGTTTCTTTGGTGAAAACATGCCGCCAAAGTTTTGCCACTTTGGTTTGAATTTTGAGAGACGCGTTCATTGATTCGCCTGCTTTTTTGAAAATCACGTTCATTTTTTCAGCACATTCGCCGACAACTGCTCTCGCGACTTCCTTGTCGTCACCATTTACGAGATGGATTCTGGAAATGCTGAGTAAGAGTACCAGTGTGTTTCAGCTGCATGACGTTTTTAATTTCAGAAAGAAGAAAGTCCTCGGATGCATGACCTTCCCAGTGAGCCGTCTTCTGAAGAAAGCCAACCAGATGGTCGGCGACCACTACTACCAACATAGCCGTACCGAGCAATACGAGGACATTGAGATTAATAATGAAGGATTCTTCCTTCTCAATAAAGAGCACGGAAGGAAACAGAACTTCCCGCAGAGAAAGGTAACCACAGAATCGTCTGAATGCATGTTCTAGTCTCAAAAAGATTCAGGTGCGCCGTCAGACATACTACGAGGATCCTGCGTTCACTGGAATGTCGTCGGCTTCTTCTTCGGTTATCTCGAATAACCCTGGACAGGTGTGGATTCCTCTTAAGGAATGACATGGTGGATGGAGATGCAGAGCCCCCCTTTTGTGTTATCGTTGCCCTTTATTGCTTTCTGTTTGTGTTCATGTTGCCTTTTCTCCCAGTTTAACAATTTCGGCGCTTTACTACTCCAAAAATAGATTGACATTAGAAAAATGTCTCGGGATGTGTGGTTGTGGTTGTGGTTGTGGTGTTGGAAAACGGACGGGAAAAATTTCGGATGGAATGGGAAGATCAGGGAAACTTGGGAAGATTTGAGGAAATTTGTATGTGTGTGGCCGGCCAAAATCTTATGGGAAATGTTTTCACCTGGACGAAATTTCTTTAAAAAACTTAAAAAGTTTGAAAAAAAACGCTGACTAAAATCTTACAACGTTGAAAGCCTTCAAAAAATATGGTGTCCAAAAAATCAAACCCTCTGATCCCCAGAGTCACAGTTTCTGTACACTCAGATGACGAAAGTTTCAACAAAATTTGCGAGACTATGATTCGTTGCATTGTACGCCAACGCTTATCAGCCCATTTTCGTGATAAGTGGCGGTGACCTGCAACTATCATTCTCGAGTTTCTGTTTCGTTCTTTCATTTCGACTCGACGGAAACTGTGGGCGTTTTTCTGGTTTGGTTTCGTTTTTGATTTTGTCTTTCGACTTTCAAAATCATCGACAAATTCAAACTACGCCGAGTCAGATGAAAAAAAAAAATGGTTTAAAAAATCAGTGTGAAAACGAGTGACCAACATGAGTGTAGTAGTCGGTGCGTTGATCTCTATCATCAGCCCGCCGTCGACTAGTGATTTTTTATCCTCCGTGAGCAGAGTTTTGACAAATGACTGGGCCGCATCTCTGCCGCGGCTATCGGATGTCAAGCCGGCTAGGTATGAATGGAAAGGATACATTTTTCACAACTTTCGGTTGTAAGACTCTTCAAAGTTTGCAAGAAAACCGACCCTAGGTTTGAGTTCTCAAGTCTTGTCTTTGGTTTTTTCCGCATTCCCTCAGAACTTTGACCGTCCGTATTTCACACCACGTAATCCTGCTCGAAAAGCAACGGATTAACCGGGTACACGCTGCGGCCAGAGGTGATCTAGTCGGCCAACTTTCGGTGCTCCTGCGCTTCCTCTCACTTGCGGTCCTCGCATATTTGTTTTCCTAACAGAACTGATTCAATGTTGAACACTTATCTGAGAAAGCCTCATGTTTTTTGCCCAGTGACCTAAGTTGAGACGGTTTCTCTCTTTCTCTACCTTCGTAAACCCACACGCACATTCCCATCCTTCCAACCCGTTCAGCAATCCCACCATAGTCTAGCTGAGCACTTGACGCGTTACGTTACGTAGATGCCTAGAGCTAAAGTATGTTCGACACTGTCCAGATGAACAGACACCAAAAACCGTTGTCACTCCGGTTTCTCTCTTCCTCACACATTCTTCCTCCTCATTTTTGGTATGGTGTATTGATAACTCAGTCATTGTAATTCTTGTTTCTCCCCGTTTCTATAGTTTTTGCCGTCCGTCTCGTCCGCTTGCCACCCGACATAGTTTGTTTAACGCGCTTTCTCTCTATTCCGAATTTTCGAAACCGAAGCATGATTCTATGTACGATAAGACCGAAAATTGACCATGCAACTGAGAACTACCATAATTCAAACTCCGCACCCAGCCGTATAGTTCAATGTCATCATCCTTTATTTCTTGCTCTTTCTCCTCTTCTCCTTCTCCTCTTTGCACTTTTTACCTTTTCCTATGACTCAAGTCATCTCCATCCATACCACGGTCACTAGTTTTGAATCTCATTTTTTTGTTTCTTTATTATCGATTATTCTGCAGATGACCGCCACTTCGCCTCGACTATCAGTTCCCAATGAGCTGACTATGGGTGACTACTACCGTTCCTCAAATGATGTTCGAGTTCGATCCACCGTCAACCTGCTCGACTACACCTCCGCCTCATCGAGCACCAACGGATCATCAGCACCTCCCGAGAAACTCAAATTCCACCGTGCAACCCTGCCAAGTATCACCACAACAACCAGTGAGTTTTTCCTTTCGTTTATTTCTTTTCCTGGGAAACAATCACGGTTCATGACGTGACATACTGAATTCCAAATTGAATCATGCTGGAAACCACGCGAATGTTTTTCTTTCTCCCGGTAGAATGGGATGTTTTATGGGTTTCCCTGAAATCGACCTGGCATATTGGCAAAATCCCGTAAAGGCCCAAGAGCTGAAACATTTTGCCTTTCGCTCCTATCCCTTCGGTCGCCTATCCATTCGGCTGCCAGTATGCTGTGGTGCCTGCCTGGTCCTAGTCTTCTGCAGATGTTCCGCTCTTGCCTTTCAGGAAATCGCCAGAGTAAGTGGTAACTATATCCCGTCCACCTATCTCTCGATCACTGTTTGTCCTGTGTTCATAGTTTGTTCACAAGGTTTGATTAGTACTCTTAGCAGGTGAGAAGCATAAGGCAACAGTTTTGTAACGAAACATTGTGTTTCAAGTGGCTGTTTCTCGTCTTTACTTTCTCAAATCACCTGTTCACTAGGTCAAAACTGTGACCTTGATGCGCATTTTTCCCCTCGGGTTTCTCCCCCTGATTACACGCCTCTTATAGTATTATCTTGCTCTTATCACAAGAGTCCTACGGTGTGTGGAAACAGTTTGAAGATGGTGGTGGAGGAGCCCCGGTGTACGTTGGCCGAGGCGTCGATTGTTTATGAGGCCATGTTTTAGTGCTTTTTGAAACGATTTACGTTTATCGTCGCTATTTTGAGATGAACGCATCTTTTTTGGTCTCGCAACCAGTCGGTCGAAAAGGCAAACTGTGTCGGAGGTTGATTCGCAGAACTTTGGCAACTTTTACACTTTTTTCCAATAAGCCAACAAAACCATCAATATGCAAAAGCTATTGCCACAATTGCCAAATCGACACATTCTTCCGTTGACCTTTTTTTGATAATTTGCGTGTACATTCGTTCTGTTGCCCTTTTTTATTTCCCATTCTCTCTCCATCCCGAGTTTCGTTCGCTTCTTTCCATTCTTTCTCGGCAATGCTTTCTAAACTGTTTTGTCAGTCGTCGTGTGTCGCTGATAGCGGTATGAGTGACGAGGAAGTCGACACAGTGGAAGAGCAGTCGAGGACGGACGAGAAACTGCAACGACGTGGCAGTTTTATTCGTCGGACATGGAATAATACTAGCGCGAAAATGCGTGGCAGATCACTGACATGCGTGGAAGAGCGGGATGAGTGCAGACGTTTGTCTTCTTCTTCTTATCACCTTCTCCCCATCTAGCACTCCCCAAAATAGAACCGATTAGGAGGGAAAAAAATGAAACGTGTCACTATTAGAGCAAAGAACCAGTTTTCTTAGATGATTCTAATGGACTCAGTTAATAAATGTAATTGTTTCAGGCGAGAACAACTCGGACGATGCAAAGAGTCTCAGCCCCGACCGTCACACGGCAGATCACAACTTCCTGTGTCCAGACGATGGAGGTGTCTACGGCGCCGGTCCCGCACACAGTGCTCTCAAGAAGGTGAGTTCCGCGGTTCCGCAGACATATTCTGTCTCCAAGAGCAGTCTACCGTAGGTGAATACAAATCGGAAATGGAGCTGCTTTTTTAGGTGTTTCCTTTTACGAAGCAAGTTCGCGTCTGCGCTTTAAAAAAAACTTTGAAACGTCTTCCGGTTTTGCAGACATCGGTTCGTCGTGCAGCGTCGTTCACCTTCTCGCCAAAACACTCAACTTCCAAGACCAACTTGCGTTCGATGGGCGGCCGAGATGAGGATAGAGAGAAACGCCGTTTTCTGTAAGTTGTGTGGCTGGGAAACTCGGAAACTGTTCCTGGTACAAAGACAATCAGACACAATTAGCATTTCCTTCAATTTGGTGTTCATCAAAAATGGAATAGGGCATTTTTTGATGGAATTCGAACGCTTCAGACGTTGCTAATCAAACCGACTTTACTTAGATTCAAATTGTCGGGGTCCCGTCGTTATTACAGTAATCTCACAACGCTCAAAAAACGAGTAAGAGAGTTGTTTGAATGACCGCGGGAAAAGGCCAATGAGATTGTCACGGAGCAGGTGATCAGAGATTAGTGGAGATTTGTTACAACATGTAGAACACGAAACAAAAGTGAAATGTAACTTTGAGACACTTGCACTCAGTGTTTCTTTGCTGAGTTCATCCACCTCACTTCTTTCTTGCTGAATCGTGGGGGAAGACAAGTAAATGCACAATTGTGCGGGATTACCGAACCGTGAGCGGAGAGGAATTAGTGAAGTTTGATCGGTTTGTCTGAACGGAGTGACTACTTCTGATGGATGAACTCGTGTCGCAAAGAAGTTTTTACTTCATGGGAAACAGTAGAAGAAGTTGAAAAGCGATTGTCGTTTGATGAAGACTGCATTTGAAGACGGTGGGAGATTCTGATGGATCACAATACTTGAAAAATAATACTTGGAGCAATGACAGAGCTAGAAAATTGTCGAAGATCACGTTTTCCGCAAATTTTGAAATTCTCAAAGTGCGAACGTGTTGTTATCTTAATAACCGGTTGCACCCACTCGCGCTGCCTCTAAACGCTTAGCCCAAAAGCAATAGCAGTAGTACACTTGATTCTCCTTCCAATTCATTTGACTTCATCCGCCAGTGCATCCAGACAACGTACAATCAGAGACGTGTGGGCCGTCGTCGTGTCTATTGTAGGTTCTTTCCTTTGCTGCTCGTTCCTTGTAACCCCCACGCCCTTACGCTTCACGTATCTGTCGTCTTCCACTCGTCTCTCCTGAGTCGCGCATTTTCCGCCTTTGTTGCTTTCCATCTCCTGTTTGGTGGGAGCAAGTAAGGACAGCCCCTCTTCAGAGACAAGTTTTCCGTGTCTGCCTTCCCACTCGTGGAACCGAAGAGAGTTGAAGAAGTCTCTTCCGAGCAAAACTCGACGACGGACGGCAACATTTGGCTCCTTCTTTCTGCTAATTATTCTATAAAAGCAAAACAATCTTCCGCCAATTAGTCGTTCTCTCGAAATCGTCACGAACCAAAAGCTGCACATCGACTTGCATCACCCAGCGAACCATGGATATCCGACGCAAAATTAGTACTCCTGTTCCCTTGAGCGCTTCAAAGCGGTTCATTCACAAATGGGCTTCAGTACGAGAGATGGAGTCACTCGGCATATCACCTCCATCAATCCACCCAATTTCGCCGTCTCACAGGCAAGCTAATTTACATTCCTTATAACACCTGACAGTTGATTTAATAATGGGGACACCCGTGGTAGAGCACTCTGACTCCGACGGAGCTCATTCGCGTTTTCACGTATATCCGACAACTTTTTCCTTTCCACTCGGTTAGAACTCCTTGCTCTCGATCATTGAGTCAAGGAATATACATGTAGAACTCAAATCTGATTATCATTAATTATGATGTACATGGTTCTCGTTTCTCTTATTCCATTCCGCTTGCTCTGAGCGTTTTTCTGATGACTAAATCACGAAAGCATGGAAGATCCAAGTCTAGGTGAGTTATCAACTTTCATTGTTCGTAAGATGATGTGTTTCTCCTTCTCAAATTAGATAAGATTGACCGCAAAAACAATGTCGCCTACAATAGTCGTTTGACTAAGAAGACTTGTAGATATGATAGGATTAGAGGAGAATTGAAACATCTACCTAACAAAGAAACGATCTTTTAACTCCATTTTCCCAGATGTTTGAATTGTTGACACCTGCTCCAAGTTAACTCCACTCTAGATAGAAGTTCTCACTCCCAGTCGCAGAAAAATAATTTCCTGAAGAAACCAAATGTCCATGTTTGTTCCGCATCTCCACGTGTTAGATTTGTCGTCCACTTGTCACACGTGCTCTCCAATATTGAATTCAACTCCAAATGCGGACAAAAAAGGCCAAAGTGCCAGGACTCGGGAGAATTTATGCAAATTTGGGTGGTAAAGAAACGTGGAGAAGACCTTTTCGATTGTCGTCACGAGGATGAGCGTTCATCTTTTCCATCGATGGTTTTGAGTTGGAAGATTACTTTGCGGTAATTGGTAACACGATGCGGATGCAGGCGGAGACATCAGTTATTCTTCAAAAGAATATCAACTTTCCCCCGGTGCGTGTGCATAACAAAATAGCTCGTTTCTGTGAGTACATGTGAAAAGCACACCACTCATTGCGAAACGTGGAATAATTGAAAGGCTGTAGACAAGATAAGTCATCAAAAAACGACGGAATCGCAATCTTCAAAGAAGATATTGTCTAGAATTGCACAAAGTCTGCAATAAATGACAATCGGCAGGTTCTAATTAGCATACTATAAAAATGCCGAATACTATCGATTTTTGAGTGTTGGCGGCGGCGGCCGTTCGTTTTTGCCCTCCCCCCATTCTGAAAATGCGCGCGCGCGGGAAAACGGACCACGTTGCGTACAGTCGTCGTCTTCTCCTCGTTTGCGGACAGTCACTCACTCCGTCCGCCATGGCCACCTCCCCTATTTCCTCTTGTTACTTTTTTAACAAGGAGAGTCCCTTCTGTACTCCTTCCGTCGCCAAGCCTTCTCGCCGTCGATTCAGTCTAACGCCCGGTGACATCATCTCCATCAAGAGGCGTTTAGTCCAACCCTCTTCCGATCGGTTAGTTTTGATCAACACACACACAAAATACTGATTATAAATGGGGTTGATAAGCAAAAAATTTCTGTATTCGCAGTTATTCTGACAATGCTGTCGGTGACTTACCCAATCATTGTGAAAACCAATGACAAGTACCTTTCTAAATTACAAACTGATCATCGTAGTAGTAGATCTCCTTCTCCCCCACATCACCATGCCAGGTTGGGTAATCAAGTCCTTTTCTTCTGATTTTTCTCATTGAATTTTTGTTTTCAGTGGTCCGATCTCCCGCACACTGTCGTATCTCCGCACCAAGATGGACCTAGCTCTCTCTACATCATCACTCTACCCATCTCGTGAAGATGTTCGCCAATGGGAGACATCATTTGAGTCGTTGCTGAACAATAAATGTAAGTTGACGTCACTTGATACCATCCAACTATGACAATTGATAACTTTTGCAGTCGGCTGCGCTCTCTTCCGACAGTTCTTGAAGAAGGAGTTCTCCGATGAGAACATGGACTTCTGGCTCGAGTGCGAAGAGTTCAAGAAGATGAAGGACGGAAAGAAGTCTACCACACAAAAGGCCATTGAGATCTACAGTGAATTTGTTGCCGAACACTCTCCAAAAGAGGTAGGAGTTCATTTTCCAAGGCAAACTAAGTTAAACAAACCAATTTGCAGGTGAATCTGGACAGTGACACTCGTGCAGCCACAAAAGCCGCAGTGGAGGCTGGATGCAAGCCGGACACATTCGCCCTTGCTCAAAGCCGCGTCGAGCAGCTCATGTCGAAGGACTCATACAGACGGTCAGTCAACCAGACGTCAGCAAACAGTTGATAACTCTAAATATTTCAGATTCCTCCGTGACCGCCTCTTCCTCGATCTGCTCGAGAGTTACGACACTGGAGATAAGGAGGACAAGGCGTCGAGTTCCAGAAACTGAACTCTCTCTTCCCGGCCTCCCAATTTACCACTCTTCCCAGCTACTCTTGGTGTAGTGCAAATGTGTCCTTGTCCTCTCACGTAGTTGTCATTTGAATCGAACTCTATCTGTACGTTCTTCCATTCCCATCCCGTTTCTATTGATACAAAACTCAACCGAATCTTGTCTGAAAAGTTGTTTATTCACCCTTCACTCTACCTATCCCACTAGCCCCCTTCCAAATGCTTTTCTGTCCCCCATCCTCACCCACAATTTGACCCTTAGGGCTGTAATCTGGCAATTGTGCCGTTTTTTCTTCAAAATTTAGCAGAGTCAACACTCTTTGCTACCCAAACTTTCCGCCGTGACTTTTGAAACGCCAAGTATAATAAGAAGCAAAAAACAAACTTCATGTCTGGGAATCTCGCCCCCTCTCCGCACTTCTCGCTTCTCATTAAGTTGATCTCTGTCGTGCGTGCAGCACACTTCATTTGTATTTCATCCATTGAATTTTACCATTTTTGCTTAGATTTCACGATGCAAAAATAAATTTTTCGCTGATAAATGTCTAGACTTTGCAGAACAGCTTACAACAGAACTCATCAAACGTTATGAAATGTTACAAAAGTGACTGATGTTCATTGATTATAGAAAGGTTGATAGAGCAACAGGTGAAAAGCGATCAGTTTAAATTAATCATCAGGTAATTTTGCTAATAACACCGTAAACTAACATTGAGTTATTGTTGTGACCAAAAACAGTTAGGAAGTGATGTCTCTCCACATCGGTGATACGAACGTGAAAAATAGTGCTCTCAAGTTCTCTCGGGAAGCAATGTACGATAGAGAAACAACTACGGGTAGACTGGAGTAGATGAAACACGATATCACGTACAGAACGGTTTTCCATTCCGAGTGTGCGTTGTTTTTGTGGGAGACAAGTAACACCAAGTGAATGATCGCGTAGATTACTTCAAATGTGAAGATTGGAACGAACTGGTAGAGTAGATGAACTCTAGAGTAGTACTGTGATGAGATAACTCTCGGGATCAAGTTGAAGATGTGAAAATACACAATAGTTGAGGCGAGGGACAGTAAAACAAAAGATGCTAAGTAAACTTGCAAGATGATCTTGTCCGTCATGTTCTCACACTTGAATCCGGTCTCTGAGAAATTACAACTATCTGAAAAACAGGCTATAAAATTCAAAAACTGAATATGCACTACTATGAGCAACCCATGTAAAATGGAACATTGTGATCCAAGCGAGAGCAATGAGTACATACAACCCTTTTCTGAAATTGCGATTAGTAAAACACGCGAACTTTTTGTTACCCGATCACAAAACATTTCAAAGTTGGGAAATGCATAATGACAAAGTTCTGAACAGCTGCCAGGAATGACAAAGTGATGACAAAGTAAACGACACAGTTGCTAACTGTGAAGAACGCGAATGCGGATATGTGCATGTAAATTATAGTAATGTAGACAGTCACTTCACTTCCTTTCGAGTCCATGAGTCCTTCCAACGAGATAAACATACTCATGATTCTTAGACTATCTTCAAGCAAAAGAATAAACCCGCAAACAAAAAAGAGTTGATTGAAAATTGGTGAATGGTATTCTTTCGACTTTTCCCTCCATTTTCGGCATTTGTAGACAATTAGAAACAAGTATGCAGTATTACTAATTATATCAATGATGATCAGAATGAAATCAAGCGTTTTTACAAGGAAGTGAGATACATTTGTTGCATCTTCTGGGATTTTCTGATAGAAAGTCAAATAAAAATCCATCAAAGTAAAATCAGCAACTGAAAGGCTTTTTATTTGGGAACAGGTGAAAAAGTGTTGGTCTTGTGAGCAGTAAATTTGCGTAAGGCGGGCTAAAACAAAAAATTCACGGTAAAGATGTTTATGTATTTGTGAAAAAATTGCAGTGACAGATTATTCAAGTAAAATACAGAGATAGAAAGAAGGCGAGGAGGAGAGAGAGAGAGAGAAAAAGCAGTGGGAAGATCGTCGAATCTGAGATAACGCGAAGGACCCGGGAAATGAGAAAAGTGAGAAAGTACGCGTGAAATTAGAAAAGGAGAAGACGGTGGAAACGCCACATAGAGTTTCTAAACACGACGGCGAAGACGGAGGGCAACTGGTCCCGGCTGCACGATGTCGTCGATGCTCTCAAACATCTAAAAAATCCACTGATCTTTTGTTTTTCACTTTCAAAAACGTACGGTGGCAACTCTCGGGTTCAAATGAGCGAGGAACTCGGCTCCTTCGGCAGTCTCGAACTCGAGGACAACCATGTTGCGGTAGTTCATCGGGAGCGGAGCGTACTTGGCCTCCCAGATGGTAGCGACCGAGAAACAGAGGTTTCCCGTGACCTTATGGACCTGAAAAATTAACATGTTTAATGCAAATGAGCACGTGTAATACCGTGAAGTTGTACCCCATCTCGTGCTTCAGGGAGTAGCTGAGATAGTTGAGAGTTTTCGTTTCCCCCCAGAGCACGCACTTGGACTTGTCGATCTGAAAAGAAAAAACTCTATAATTCACTTTTCAGTGACTGATTTACCTCCTGAGTAGTCGAATCCGGAATCGGGCGCATCTTTTCCTGTTGCAAATTTGACGAGAGAGCTTTAAAAAAAGTGTTGAAGATAGTGAAAAGTCTGGAAACTGTAGAAAAGCAAAAGAAAACATGAAAGTTGTTAGAGCCTAGTGAAACATTGCAACGAGAGAAAGTAACAATTCAGAGAGAACAGAGGGAAAAAAATGATTTTGGGAGAAAGAGAAAGCAATGAATGAAGAAAAACAGTTAGGAGGTCAGATCGATAGCAACATAAGCGTGCACAGTGGCACGGGTCTCGCAGCGAAAATGACGCTTTTCCTCATCAGTGACTCATGTAAAAAATAGAACCACGAGACTTCTATCGGTTACGAAACGGAAAGACAAGAAAAATACAGAACATTTGGAAACGAAAACACCAGATGGATGGCGTAAAGCAAATAGTTGGAGACATGTTGAGAGGTCACCCTCGCGTGGATGTTTTGATTTTCTGGGTGCCTTGCACGATCCATATTTTGCAAAATGGGCAGAGTAATGAAAACATAAAGGCCGAGTAGAAATTAGGCAGATTTTGTGGGATGGGAGGGCACGAGAGAAATTAGGTGCAGGTGGGCAGTTTCAAAAAACGGGGCCGGAGCGGAATAATTTTTTTTTCAATAACCATTCGACATTGCACAGTTTAGTGTAACATGAATCGGTCTCTCGTGAGAAAAGTACTGGATCTGTTTTGGAATTGTCGCAACAACGTCTGTTAGCGTCTTGAAAAATAGAAGATAGACTTGATCTCGTCCTCGAAAACCACATCCAACATCCTATCCACCTCGTCAAGTCTACCAGGTTGCTGAAATTCAATCAGGAATCACATGGACGTCGCTTAGGCTCCAGTCGTGGAGGTTGAATGCACGGAAAACTACAACAAGTTATTCTTTGGAAAATAGTCTGAATCCACTCTTCTGTTATCAGAAACCCTCGGAAACTAGGATTTTGAAATGTCATCAAAAACTATGTTTGTTTTTTTGTTATTTGGCACAAAACCAGTGCTACTGTTCGATTTGTTAGCATAGTTGTGCCAATCAAACACGTGGCAAACTTGATCTTGTTTTTTTGCTGTTTCACTGTTTATCAGAGCTACATTATGACTACTCAAGCACAGTTCACTTCGTGAAACGGAGTTTTCGAAGTTCCATAAACTCTGAACTCTCAGCGCCTTCCATATGCACTAACAACGAAGGCGCCACGTTTCCAACCCTCCATCGACTGCGTTATCCCTCCTTGCATTCCCAGATTTCGGAAAAGAAAGTCTCCGTGGAGTTGTTTCGTGCTCCGAAATATTCTTCCTTTTCTTTTCTTCGCCTTTTTCAAACGCCTCCCCGCATTATCCATTTCTTCTTGCTTTCTGAACATTTTTTTGGAGTAGTAATGCGTTTTATTCCGTCTATCTCCGTTCCGAAATCCTCACATACATTCCACTCCCTTTGATTACAACCCATCACGTGAACGGGCTTAACCCTGCAATTTCGCAGTGAAAAGTGCGACGGCCCGTGGAAAATTTGCCGATAAAAGCGGTGCGAAGTTCATTTCATCGCCTTCAAACACGTGTTGTTCAACAGTCAAGTGGTGCTGTCTTTCTGACTTTTTTGCTCTTTCGCAAAAAAATTTGCTTGAGCATATGCCTTGGTATGAAAAGAAAAGAGAATAAAAAGGAAAGGCAGGAAATGCATTATGAGACACTTGAGACCGTGAGAATCCCACTGACTCGCTGAAGTCGAGCAATATAACAGAAGAAGCGAAGCACTGATTGCGTGTATCCTTTTGAATCTGTTGAGGTTCCAAGTCACGAATTATCTTCACAGTATCGGCATATCTACTCAACTGACATGATCAATTCTCCGAATTAGACCGGTCTATCTCTCCATTCTCTCTTCTTCCATATTTTCACTCTCTTCCAATCAAATTGTCGGTGTTTCTGATGTTTCTCTGTTTGCACGAATTGCTCCATTTTCACATTTCGAGAATCTTGATTAGACTGATAGTAACGGGGAACTATAAAATGTCCTTTACCGCTCCCCCCACTTCTGAGTCTCCGCATGCCGCTTTTCTCTCAATCACTCTTGAATCTTATCATTGTGTTCTATCAATTGTTGATTAGATTGCCCACATAAAAATGTTTTCGATTCTTTGATCCAGTCAGTTGTCAGTAAAGTTACACAATCTTTTTTTCAGAAAATCCATGGCCGCGTTCCAAGTATTTGACGAAGAACTATCCTTGACCAACCAGGTTGACTGTGAGAACTCAACTCGTTCCATACTTGCCAAGCTTCGCCCGGAATGGAAAGCTACAGACATCACATTTGAGGTCTACAATGAGTTATTGATGTGAATAACAACGTTTTTACAGTATTTCTCCGTTGGAATCACCAACAAAATTTTCGCTGCTGGTTTCGGCAGTGAACATGTGATATTTCGTGTCTTCGGTCACAACACCAACAAGGTCATCGACCGAGAGAATGAAGTGACGGCCTGGAGACAACTGGCTGAGTATGGATTTGCGGCACCGCTTTACGGAAAGTTCAGGAATGGCCTGATCTGTGGGTTCCTAGAGGGAAAAAGTCTGCAGATCGAGCAAATGAGAGATTCCAACTTCCATGTGTGAGTTGACAAACCGATTTCAGTCCGATGCGTCTTTATTTTCAGCAAAATTGCAAAGCGAATTGCTGAACTGCATACATCGATTCCAACTGATGGCAAATCCGTGATGTTTGACAAAATGAGAACATTCTTGAAACAGTTCAACCCAAAGTTTGAAGAGGAAGCACGACAGGTATGGTTTGGAGCCCGACATCTGTGTAAGAATAAACTTTAGGAGTTCTTCGAGAAGAATTTCCCATCAAATTTGGGAGAATTGATTGAAAATGTGGAATCACAAATTGTCAAGCTAAAAGAACCAGTTGGATTCTGCCACAATGATTTGCTGGTGCACAACATTGTCTTCAACCAGGAGAAAAATTCCATCGAGTTCATAGACTACGAGTACGCCTTCCCAAACTATGTGCTGTACGATATCGCAAACCATTTCTGCGAGTATGCCGGTATGTTTTTGTTGGTTCTTTTGTTAAACTTACAAATTATTTCATTCTAGGTGTTGAAGGGACCCCTGACTATACAAAATGCTTGACAAGAGATGAAAAGTGGCTATTTGTCAATGATTACTTGCGTTTTGGAGGAGGGAAAGTTTGCGATGTTCGCATCGCTGCCATGTTCAAAAACCTTCCACTCTTTGAGGCGGTTAGCATTTTTCCCAATTGGAAAAATCGAAATATTGTTTATTTTCAGACGTCACATCTTTTCTGGGCACTCTGGGCTCTCGTCCAAGCTCAAAACTCAACTATCGACTTTGATTACTTGAGCTACGCTCATTCTCGTTTCCAACAATATGAAAAACGTCTTCAGAAATACAATAGTGCAGGAAACTAATGACGTTTGTGTAACTTAGAATAGTTGTTTCGAAACATTCCGTTGTTAACCCTCTCCGTGATATTACATACCATTCCACATTCCATTCACTTGGCTCGCTTTTGAGAAAACAGAACCTTTTCGTTTTTGGTGTTTAATAAAAAGCAGTTCATAAACAACATTCTACCAACCGGAAGGTTGACATTCACCACACTTCCCTAGAAACCACACGTGGAGCAAATTGAGTGGGTTTTACTAGCAATTTGACATTTCCGATTTTGGAAAAAAATTGTTGTCCACAATTGCCGTTCCCTTGCGTCGTGCACTAATGTACTCGGTTCTATTTACAACGGAATGAGTACAGTACGCTGTTGATTATCATTGTTCGAGAATGTTCCGATCACCTTCTAGAACTCATCAATATTCACACCCATTTTTAGATTCGTCTGCTCTGCTGACACTTCATTTATTATGAATCCAAGGGAGTGAGTGAATCAGCAGAAAAGTAGAGAATTTATCACGTATCATAGGATGCTATCAGTTTAGTTGTTTACCTCCACAACCTGTCAGCTTGAGTCATTGCCCCCCCAATTGTAAAAAGAGCGAAATTTGAATCTGTTGTGGTAGTTTTCCATAACAAAATGTGAAATACCAACAAAATTTTTTCTGCAGGTAGCTAGCGGTATTTCTAAGATCTGAAGTTCTCCAAACAACGCTAATTATAAAATTCAGTGAAAATATTTACACCGATTAGCTATAAACATGGTAAATGCCAACAAGTCCGTATTTGCTGAGTACGAAAAAGGTCCCTTGACACATCGACGACAAAATACTACTGTCTGTTTGTTTCCGTTCGCCAGCGGTTCTCGATACACCAAATTGCGTGTAATTTGCATTTAGAGATGGGGAGATGAAGATGTTCTCTGCAGACGTCATTTGACCAGCTCATTTACATGTATCATCTTGCTTCTGCCACCTTTATTTTTATGGAAGAACGCATGACCTTGGGTACACTGATCCCGCTCTGTATACGTTTGAAATGAAGGCTTGCGCCAGATGACAACCATCCATAAAACTCGTCACTTTCGTACTAGTTACTAGCGGTTGAGAAATAAATCAAAGCGTTTTAATCAAACACTTCTCCTTTTCCCGCTGACTTTAGTTCTAATTTTAACTCCGCGTGATGTCCGCGATCTCGTCCGCTTGAATCTGAAATGACTACTGCGTGCTGCGGAAATGCAGTGTGGAAGAATCCGCAATGTTTGTGACGTAATCGGAATCAGTGACTCCTGCCTTTGAACACTAACACTTCGTCAGGCTGCGGTATAGAAAGAAAGGAAATTGGATTCTTCTGTTTTCAGCTTCCAGTTTTCAGGAACTACCACCCCTCACGTGTCGTTTGAGACTCGCATCAATTAGCATTAGGAAACTGAGTTGTTGATCTGGATCTGCATGCAAACTAGGTCAACATGTAGCTCGACACATAAAAGGTTACAGTCGAGTCGTGTTTTCTGAAAGTGACGTGCAACCGAGAAAAAACGTCTCTGACTGGACACCCGATTGACTACAAATGAAAGTTTGTAATTGTTGATTATGTAAATCGGGAACAAGTTCATTTTCATTCTATGAGCAGGCATTCAAAAAAGGAACAGGACCGGGAAGCTGTTTTCAGCCGAGACGAAGTCCTTTCCAATCCAAAGAGTTCAGTGTTTGCTGTTTGGCTTTTCATCGATGGTGATGACCTCATCAGTATTTTTCTCGATTTACATTGAACATCAAGCTGAACAATTGACAATCAATCTCAATTCATAACTAGAGTCTGCTTGCGTCGTAGAATCCAGGAAGGGTTTGAAATCTGAAATCGACCCCCAAATGTGATGTGGCTTGTGATCTTCCACCCATTCGACGTGTTACCCTTAATAAGAACCGAGTCCACACATCCTCGTGACGAAATTTGCAGGATATCCACTCTTCCTCTCCTTTGTTTTGCTTTGCTCACTTCCCTTTCCCGGCCGGAATCCGGCGTGACGATGTTTTCGTCGAAACATACACTGACCAATGTGCTCTTTCTCGGTAATGACATGTTGCAGTCACCGTAATCATTGTGTCTTACTCACTTGGATGTCTGTAATTCCAAAGAGGAGAACCATTCTTCATCCCAAAAGACAGAACGTGTTGACGTACAATGTGGAATTAGGCGCGACGTCAAACCCTTGCAGGGAAGAAAGAAAGGAAATTGGGTATTGACCGGAAGGTGATCAGACAACGAAAACGCCGTTCTGATCAGACGTCACAGCGACTAGTACAAAACTTCCGAGCTCGTGATAATAGAATCTGACAAAAGACAAAACTAGAAGAAATAACTTGTTTGTTCTGATAGATTGACTACATGACTCGTTGACTCCTTCCCAACACTCTGGCCGGACAACAAAACCAGGAAGAGAATTGGAGTCAGAAGTGCCACGGGCCATTCAATTTGTTCAATTTGTTTCAAATTTGCACAATTGGTTCAAACATCCATTCCCATCAAGAGAATGGACTCAGTATCAATTTGAGTGCACATCCTCCATGGCAAACATGCTTGTCTGCGTTCGTAAGCCCCTGCGTGTGATCAGTTCTCATTTCCTTTGTCCCCAACAAAAAAGGGACAACTATACACTCTGAGTCGGCGGTTGATTAGGTTCTCTTCAAGCTATTTTTAATCTGAACCTCAGCCGTCATCAATGCTTGCCGGAAAAGATAATCCTGAATCACGCAGCTTGTTCGCTTTACGTTGAAATCGGACAAACTTCAGTCAATCCGGATGCGACGAAAAAGAAGAGGAAGCCGTGTTGCAACCGACTTGAGCCGTCCGTTGCCAACAGGATTTACGTTGACTTGGCACGTCTATTTTTAATGTTCGAAAGACGCAAATAAATCGTGGGAAATGGGATGACACACTTGCTCGACAGGGCTTTTAGTCCTCATTTGTTGATCTTATCCTTGGAATGGAAAGCGTAGGAGGATGCGAAATGGGATTTGTTTGAGCCGAAACAACGCAAGTCACTCTGAGTCAAATGAGCTATTCAAAAGAGTGCAAAAGTGACGAGAAGATGAAGCCCTCCCAGTTAAAACTTGGAAAGAGAGCGGGAGAGAGCTGGTTTTTGAACGTAGCTTGTTGATTGGTCTTTGGCTGTCTATCTTTTTCTTTTTTCTAGTTACCAAAACTCAAAATTTGGATTCATAGCGTTCTTGATTTGGGTTCTTCGGGAATGTAGTTTACCAGGTAAGAGGACTGGTAGTTTGGTTTTAGAAAAGTCTGGATGATTGTTTTGTGCAACTGACTCGCTCGATTTCTCGGGATTGGAATCCAATTCTCATAGAACCCGGACGGACCCCAGAATGTTTTCGTTCCCCCAGACATGACATCTATTATTGAGCCTGAAATAGAAGTGACCTGTTGTTGTTCTTATCCGACCCAGTTTGTCCCGAATGAGCTGAATGAGCTGAAACGGTTTATGAGAAACACGACGAGATTGAATGACGTTCACCCAAACATTCGACACGCCAATATTCCGGTTTCCGATAATTGTACAAGTTCTTTACTGGGACCCTTATGTTTTATGGGCCTCACGCATCAGTGACATGCTAAGTGACTGACAATGACGTCAAATGTCAACGATACACTGCTTGCGGCACCCTACTACAAGTCGATGAGTTCTGTATCATATGTTTCCTTGAAAGGTTCTCGGTGACGAATGTGTATAGAAGACGGAGGAGGTAACACAATTTCATGTACCATCGACATTACTTTATACCCCCACAGGGTATCTCATCCCTGTTTTTCTTCTTCCTGCAGAACGGATAGATGACACAAGTGCACCAGGGAACATTATGAAGGGAGAAACGAGGACCGACCGCTCTGTTTTGGTCCCAATAACACGTTTAATTGCCTGAAAGTGGCGTCATCTAGTAACTATCTTTGATGAGTGCAAAGTGAAACGTTTTGCCGGGAAAAAAGTTTTCGCTTCTGAAGTGACACCATTTACACCCACATGAAGGCGACTAGAACAACTACGGGTTGACTCGAAACCCGAGAGCATCATTTTTCATTGTTGACTCTTTGGTTTGCAGGATGTCGGTCTGGATGTGGGTCCAAGAGTGAGTGGGAGGCTTTTGGTTTTTTCTGCTGGTCAGTTTTCCACGCGTTCACTCCTTTTTTTTGCACGCTTTGAATTTGAAATGTGGAAAAAAAGGAGAAAGAAATGAGAAATAAGAAACGCGGAGGTGAGGTGAATGAATGGATAGGTGACAAGATGGATGATTCTGGAGACGAAATAAAGCTGAAAAGGAAGCTTTTATGGTCGAATATTCTGAAGTGTGGAATTCTGAATTCTGCTCTCAAGCTCAATTTCTGCATTCCTCATTTTACTTCCTCTGTCTCAGTTTTCAGATGAGACAGGACACGACAGTCAATGGAGATTGTTGTTCACGCTGACGTTGACTGGAGAGAATCTGAATTTTTGAACAGGGTGTTCTCTATCCGAATGATGAATCTGAAAGTCGAGGAAGAAGAAGACACGACGATAAACAAGGTTTTCAGCAAGGGTTCAGAGACTGGCTGGACTTCGAGCTATGTTGCTGAGTTGACGAGGAAAGTACCAGAAGAACGATCTACTAGAGATGACCGCAAATCACCCGAAACATAACCTTTTCTCTAAATTCCAATGGGACTATACAGAGATGTATTTTTGGAAAATATTAGTGGATTTGTTTTACTATGTTATACTCCCACTCTTGTGTCTGGGGGGATGGGATAGATTTAACAAATGCCATGTGTCTATTTCTGTTGTACATCGTTTCTTAATTTGAGCTAATCAAATGAGTTTGTCTCAAGTATACTCTCTTTCATGTTGATTATCTTCCCGCAGCCTTGACATATTCTGGAACACCTTGTTTACTAACAGTGCCCGTGTTTTTGACACACCAAACCGTTCAATTAGTGTGGTATGCCTCAAAAGGTCACAGTTGAATGTCCCGCAAACATACATATTCCCATTTATTAGGCCCCGATGAAGCCAAAGAGAGAGTGTTGGAAATGTGGAGAGCAGCTTTTGGGCAAAGACGGGGGAGAGGAAGGAGGCGGAGAAACGAAGCGAGCTGAACGGAGGCGGAGCCGACCCGAATTCGAGCCCGCCCCAATCACTTGCTTCTCCATACATTCATTCGACTCATCCGCATCTCACAATGCTGGCTGTTCACCACAGAAAGTCTATTATTGAACTCGCCGAGGACTCTGGCTTATTCGACATCAACGCCTCTGACCTCGTCTACGAATCCTCATCCAAAGGTATTTGCTACTATGATTTCGTCATGAGCGTTCGCCGTTGCCCACCAGCTGAAGGCAACGGAAAGATGCTCTACCTGGCCAAATTCGACGATCGTGTCAACTTGGAAGTTTTCGAAACAGCTCACATCTCACCAGAGCTTTTCGAAGATGGACTGCCACAATCGGATCTTGGACTTATGACTCTGGGAGTTCTCATCTGGAAGCATGTTATTGCTAAGTCCCGCGTGCTCTGCTTGATCCGCCAAGCCGAAGTCGACAACACTCAACCGATGGAGGCGTTGAAACGTGCCACCTACAAGTTCTCGGTGCTGCATCATGTCCAGACTGTCCAGGCTCCACGTCGTGTCTCGCTGTCTTCCAACTCATCGTTCGGCAGCAACCACTCGTACCACTCGGAAGGAATGCGAATGCGTGTGCTGCTCTGCCAGACCAGAAGCCAGGTAGAGAGTATCCCAGCCCAGGCTATTCGTGAAACTAAAGCTCTTCTCAACCCATCTAGCAACCCAATTCTGTGTCTCTGCTTCCCCATTGTGTGATTATGTCTTGTTCCCGTTCCCGTCTCTATCTCTTCATTCCAAATCTCAACTCTAACTTTTCATTGTCAGTTACAATCTTTTCCACTGTCCCAGTTCGCTGTCCCAACGATCTTCGTAGTTCCCCACTGGTTCCTTCCTCTCTCTTGTAAAGTTTCTTCCTTATCCTACGTGATATTCACTGGTCATAGGAACTCCCTGTAGTTTGCCAAACCCCGATGCTTCGTTAGCTTTTTATGGAACAATCAATCACACAATCTACTGATTATTTGGTTGGAAATATCAATAAATGCTTGTATAAACAAATCTCGTGTTTTGTTTTGCTGGGAAGAAGCGGTTATCAGAAAACAAACCACTTATCAATAAATATATCACGACGACATTCTCATAGAGCCAGTCAGTCCTGCAGTGGGGGAAACGCCAGAAAACAGCTCATATCAGCATGCAGATGTTCCTGTTTCTCCGAGATGTTTTCTTGAGTCAGAAGATTGCATTAGCGACGAGCAAAACATAAACGTCTCACAGGTTTTTGCTCATCTTTGAAATACCAACTGAATCCGTCTTATGGTTGCGACGAAGGGTGTTCTCGTTATTTCATGCAAATTTGTCTATCTCGGGAAACCTAAAAATCTGAAATCACAAAGCATCCTAATGAGTTTCTGATTTCCATAATTGCAATGTCAAAGATCTTATCGGTGTCGTGTCGTAGTCTCTCGTCGTCTTCTCAAAAATCACAGAGCTACGAAACAGCTTTTTTTGTGTATTGCCTGCAGTATAAATTGAGTGTAATCAAGAAGTTCATCAGTCATATGAACCAAAACAAGCAAATTCCTCCGGATAAACAATGCAATGCCAGAAATAGCCATCGACTATCGGCAATTCAGAACTTCCCTTTCAAATAAAAGAGTGTTCCGGAGGCGAGGACTTTTGGAAAAAGTGTAGTTCTTGTAACAAATTGGGACGGGACATGACGGAAGTTTCGGCCCTCTGGCACTCCCATTGAAACTTGGATAGACTTATTTTTGGCGCCTACGAAGAAAAGATCGGCCGACTTGCGCGCGCGGCGCTCGTGACAAAAAAAAGAAATAGTCGTATAGAAGGGCCCGGGCGCTGACACAGGAAATAGTATACCACTCTTAAAAAGCAGTAGCCGTTTGCGACATGGGCGATTGGTTCATCATTGAATTTTCCAGAAGAAGAACACTTTCACGGAATGGGCATCAAACTAGGGCACCAGAAACCTTGTAGACTGGTCAACTTCATCAGATCTCTGGTCAAACTGATCAGTTTCCTTTTTTAAACGCAGATTTCTGTGAAGAAATTGTTCCGTGAAATAGGGCAGGTGAAACCTTGCAATGCAGCCCACCTGTAGCTCTTTTGCAAGTTTCGCAACTATTTCACAAGTTGATGAAGTACTCTGAAAGATCAAAAGAGCTCAGGGAAGTTTCTCGGAATGCGTTCTTGCCCATCCACCCACGGAACAATAAATATTCACAGTTAGTTGCAAAAACACAACACAATTAGTTTCGGCAAGGAAAGACCGTCGGCGATGAAGCATATCTTAATCGGTTGCGGGGCACGACTGCTCTTAATTTATATGACGTGTCTAGCGGAAGTCAGCGGGTCAACTGCTCCTTATTTTTTTGCGCTTGTGAGTGGGTTTGCCGTTGGAGCGTCTGGTTCGCTTCATGGTTTCAACGTTATTAGTCAGACAGACAGGATAATTTGGCCGTGGTTAGACACATTATAAATGAGACGGCTCCGGTCGGAAAAGGTTATGCCACCTTTGTTTGTACATTTAGCAAGTCTATCCATCATTTCCTTTCAACGTTAGCTGCTTTATATGATTTTTTGTGTTGTCGACATGAAACATGAACAGAAAGAAGCATTTTGAGATACTGCGGCAATGTTTCATTTCCGGTAAGAACGCGGAAATGTGTGGGGAGCGGAAGTTCAAGTTAGGCGTACGTGCAGGTGTTCTTTTGTGTGGAAATGACGTCTTCGACATGTCTGGCCAAATTTCCCACGACCTCGGGCCGTCGGAACACAATTCAGATCATAATGAGACTCCGACGTAATTCCTCTCAAATTTCTCATGCAATCTTCATAAATAAAAACAGATCGGAAGTTCATTGGATTCTCGGAAAGCGAAATGGAGAACTTGTTCGATGTAGTTTGTAGACGCCTGAAACCGCGCAAACTGCAGACGCTGCCGAGCAGACGAACGTCGAGGGACCGATAAGAATAACACAACTATCTACTCATGTTTTGTGGAATCGAGATTGGTGGCGGATGCTCATGTTGTCTTCAATGTTTCAATCTTTCAGATGATTCTCCACGCAAATTCATCGAATCAAATTGAAAAACACTGCATTGGTTCTAATTTGGACACTCGTGGGATGCCGACGCTGCTAATTAGAGCAAATACAATCGGAGCTATATTGAGAAATGCAGACTGGAAATGAAGAATGCGAATTGCAAAACAGATGTACGAATTATAATTGTTTATTGATACGGTTGTCAATCGTATTGACTCGCATACACAATGTTTTGAACATTGATAACAAGAGAAGGCAAGGCAGGGAAGAGAGAAATGCTTCGAATTGCAACGAACATAGAACCCATTTTCAAGGTTAGTATTATTAGGTGAGTTTATTACAGATTATAAAGTTTCTGTGGCTGGATTATCCGGCACGATGGACGGGGCAGCAGATTCTGTACAAACTGTCGTGCGATGGGAAGCAGTCTGCATTCTCGGGGCATCGGCTCGGTGTCCAGATGTCTTGGTCAAGTCCACAAGCAATCACCATGTTTGATTGGTCTCTGATGGCCGATTCCTTCGAGCAGAATCTTAGAACTGCAAGAAAGAAGTAGTAAATAGCCGTTAACCTGCTCGAAAACAGGTAAAAATAGTTGTTATTCTTTCTCGCTCCCCTATTATGAAATGTCACCTCTGATCTTGTAATCCTGCACCTGGCTCGGATTATCCGTACCATTTCTCACATTTCTTTCATTCCACATGTCTCACTCTGAATTCCCCTATCGAATAATCTCATAGACTTATAATCTTCGGATTGTATTCTGATAAATATTGAAGATCCGGGGTTAGACACCGATTACCTTCTTAGCTGTTACAAGACAAGGGAAAACTGAAATAATCTGTTTCCGGTGACTCGCCGTTCGCTTAGATTGCTGGGATTGACTATACGAAGCATCGAAAAACTGCATGGTCTAACAATAAGAAGCGCGGGACAAACGAGAGAAACCCTGGGATTAATTGAGATCACAGTGGATTTGCAGAAATGTTTTCCGGTCTGGAAGAGGGGGAGCAGACGATGGGAAAATTTGACTTACTCGATTCTTTCTTGGCTGGTCGGGGTCGGGGAGTATGGTAGAAAGCATTGGCATCGTAAACCGTTGTTGTTGGACGGGTTGCACGAGTTGGAAAGGTCACGAGTTCAGATTCCTGGAGAAACAAACCATACGATCGTCGGACTACGTTTCAACAATGACAAGCTCTACACCCTTGCATTAACTCATTTCTTTTCTCAATCACCCATAGTTATCTGTTTTCTTCAGGCATTACTCATAATGACGTAGCCTGGGAAGAATCACGACTTCTCCCAACTCACGCGTGCTTGATTCGTTAGGTTGTTGTTATGTTCCCATACACTCTCTACCCTTAATTGTCATCCTCCTTACGTCACACTCTTATTAAAATCTTTTCATAGTTCTGTTTACATACTTCATGTTATCCCAATTTATTTACATCACAACCGGGATGAATCCTTGCACGCACGTTTCGCTGCAGGGGTAGAGGGATTAAGGAAAGACCAGCGACTGTTTCAGAACACGGGGTGTGCGGGGGAAGAACGGGATTAGGCTTGGGCTCTAGTAGCAAACCAATTTCAGCGCAGTGTTCACATAATCCAGAATGTCTCCCTCACCTTGTTAATCATCTCTGAATCGTCTTCATCCTGTTCTTCGGCACTTTCCTGATCATTTCCTGTGGACACTTCTGAAAAGTGAATTATGATCATTGAGCCTGAAATCAAATCAGGGAAACGAACTCTCAACCGCAGGTGCATCGAATTCATCAAGATTTGTCATAGAGATTGGCTCCATCATGTCGAGGGCTGCAAGTGACAGGTTTAAAAAAGGACATAAACTGAAATAGTTTACCAATTGGAATTCCGTTCCGAGGGATGTGAGTTTTCAGGCCGTCTTTTTGCGGAAGAGCTACTTTTTCAGAGAATTGAGCCTCAGCGAAACTGTTTCTCACTGGAGCACGTCTGATGTCTCCGCGTCGAGCACTCAACTGAAATTATATAAGTGTGGAAGTGTCGAAGAGTCAGAATAACCTTGCTAATAACATCTTCAAGTTCTTCGTCTTCCTGGAACTCAATCTTTGGGGCTTCCTCCGCTGGTTTCTTGTGTTGGGTTGGGGCAGGTTGCTGAAAGAGTCATTCTAGTTCTACTGTACCAGTTTGCCTCAACTAACCTTGGTAGTTGGCTTCAATTCCTCCAGTTCGTCTACTGGATCATCAAATGGAGATAATTGGGTCTCCTCATCAATGTATCTAGCGTTATCAAGTTGATTGACATGAGTCTCGGCTACTCGTCTGGTAGCCGGCAAATCACGACGCGCTGATGGAGTGGTTGTCCTTCCGCGGAATCTGCGTGGCCTAGAAACCAACGATTGGGAAAGCGGATGTTTTAGTGAACTTACTCGGCGGTTGCTGCAACAATTTTGGGACTTCTCGGAGTTCCGTTGCCATTCTCCTCCATGGAACTGAAGAAAGAACTCTTCAGTTTTCTAGTTGTCGGTTCTTCGGTAGTTGTGGTGGTCGATCGCAGTCTTGTTGGTCGGATTCTGCGGGTAGTTGTGATTTCCTCGGTGGTTGTGGTCACTGGCTCTTCCGTCGCTGGTGCCTCTGTGGTTGTGGTTGTTCTTGGTTTTTTGACTCTAACCACTTTCTTGATGATCTTCTTGACAATCTGAAGAGAAAGTGTAGTGATTTATCAATCTCGAGAATCTAAAAAGTTTTTACCTTTTTCGGTGGCTGTGTCGGTTCTTCATGCATTTCGACAGATCCGTTAATTTCTGCCATGATCTTATCGTTGTTCTCTTCTTCCTCAGAATCCCAGATATCCTGAAGCCACCCTTTGTTTTGGCAACTGATTCTTGACAAAAAGTGCGGTAGCAACACGTCACGAAAGCCTTACGTTTTTTTGGAACAAACACACGTGAGATTTTATTATGCGGAACGAGTGCATTCAAGTGTTATTAGATTGGTTGAATGCGGGGAAAGCCCAAAAGGCAGTGAAAAATATACAGACATGAAATAATCAAAGGGAACTCAAAGGAAACCGGACAGAACTGAAATTGCACACAGGAAGGAAACAAAACAGTGTCATTCATCAAGCTCGTCAAGGCTTACAACGTGTGGACGATGTGTTCTGATTGGGGAACGACGGCGACCTTCCATGTTCACTGGCTGCAGGTTTGAGAAGTCGTCGGTGTCCGATCCCTTTCTCAGTGGCTGTAATTGGTTGAATTTCGTGATTTATCAAAAATGCGCCTTTTTTACCAGAAGTTCCTTGGAGAATCTCTGTTTTCCCGCCGGCTGTGGGAACTGCTCTGATTCAAAGTTCACATTTTCCAGCTCTTGAGGTGGTCTGGCTGCTGGTGGTCCGTTTTGTTGTGGAACAGACTCTGCAAAGAATGTGTGATCTCTGCATGACACATCAAGACAATCTCACCAATTGGTTTTTCATTGGCATTCTGCAAAAGTTTGTTCAATGACTGCTGGAATATCTGAGCAGCTTTTTGTTCAGACTGGGCTGATCCGATTTTCTTGACAATATCTTCGACCAATTGTTGACTGAAGATTGGAGTTTCTTGTGGGAATGTGCTTTCTTCCTCGGGGACTTGCTCAGTCACTGGCTCTTCCGGTTCAACTGGGAGTTCTTCGGTGGTGGTTGTGGTTGGTGGGAGGGTAACAAGGGCAAGAGAAACCTGAAAGAATTATTATGGAAGAGAAGACAGGTGGAATGTACCGTAGATTGCCGACGAGTGGTGGCTGGGAGTGGTGGAAGAGTTGGCAGAGGTACTGGTTCAAAGTCAGGTCCACTGATGTCAGCGGCGTCGAGAGGGATCTCAACCAATGGAACGGACGGCTCTTGGATCTCGACAACTGGAGCAGCCTCAATCTTTGGTGGTGGGTGCATTGGAACTCTCAGTTTGGTCGGAACCTCTTGAGACTTTTGAGTCTTCACAACTTTCCTAGAAAGCAATACATAAGAAATGATTTCATTGGTATAGTTTTTACAGTGGGTCTTGTTTGTGTTGCGGCACTTCTGGAGTCGATGGAGCAGAAGTGGTTGATCGGATCTTTTCATCAGACAGAATTGAAGCTGAAAGGTGAAACAAAATTTCAAGTCCCCCAAGACACTTGCGTTTGCATATCTCGTTCCAAGTCGTCAAACTAGCGACGTCACAAACACAAAGTAATAAAAACTGAGCAGAGACAGAAAACGTAAAACGGCTTGCAACATATGTCGAACATATGTCAGTTTCAACGAACTTTTAGCAGACGTATGACAACTGAGTTACACTTTTTCAGGATCAAGAATGAAAAAACTAACCGGTGGCGCGTGGAGCCAAGTCGCAGAATCGGACAACATAGTTTCGTTCAGCAACACGAATGGCGTTGATCAACTGATTGTCATGCTCAATGACAGTGCTTCGTGTCAGTCCAATGGGTTTGTTGAAGACGAATTCTTTGCAGTTAAACTCATCACGAGAACGGAGGCGGCAGCACATGGTTTGGATTCTAAAAACAAGATTATGAGAGTCATAGTCCATACGAGGAGAAGTATACCTGGTATCAGAAAGTCTGGTGATTCCAGCAAGGTATTCTCTTGGGGCACATGTGAAAGTTGTGTTTTCATCAAGAATCGGATCAATCATATCCGAGTAATGACAATCCTCTCTTTCGATTTCAGCCACCCCTACTGGAATGTTAACCCATGGGTAGAGGTCTTCAACTGTTTCACAGGACATATCAAAGACAACGTCCTGTCGTTTCTGCCCAACTGATTCTACCATTCTGACGGAAAGTTCTGTGGCGGCTGCCTAAAATTTTGAGTATAAAACAAATGAAGACAGATACAGTTACTTACTCGTTTTGGGCATTCTATCCTGAAGTTGTCAAAGGGGGAAGATACGAATACATTTTTGGAGACTACCGTAGAAATGAAAGCTAGAAGCAGGAACCGCTTCATTCCTGCAAATGTCGGCAATGAATGCAATTACGAATTAGCCAATTGGCACGACCGATTTTTAAAGGACTGTGACGGCAAGGAAAAAGAGCTTAACAGGATACGGAAGAAAACAGGAGGGGACAAGATGGATGGATAGATAACGAAAGAGAAAGGCGGAGTGAGGGTGCCCGGTGGCCGAGAAAAAGTTGAGCGGGCGCTACTTGCCGGGGCTGGCTAGTGAAATCTGATGATGTCGTCGGGAGTGTCCAGATTCGACGCGGATAGTGATAAGGCCGAAGGCGGTCATTGTGGTGCGTTCCGCGCGTAAACACATGATAATGTGCGACGGAATGAAGAAGCAAACCGATTTGGAAATGGACTGAAGTTTCGGAATTGGAGACACGGCAAGTGATATGAACGTGTTGCATAATTTTATTAGTCTATAGGTCGGACTGTGGATCAGGAAGTGAATGCATTTCAGAGTTGGTATTGCAAAACAAATTTATCAGTTTTGTTAGTTTAACATTTCAACTCACTGTGTTCCCTGATAGAAGCATTTATCTGGTTTAGAACATCAACTGTGAAGCTCGTACTGATAAAAAACACTGAGTTAGAAAAAACTAGTTCTACCTGAACACTGGTGTGATACGTTTTTTTAGGTCAAAGAAAAGGTTTGGAGAATGACTTTCAAGGATGGATGATAGAGAAAAAATGTGGCCACAGGTGGATTGAGAAAGGAAGAAAGTTTCATGAAAGCGAAACTTGTCTGATTGACCCGGTTAGACGGCGGCCGCGCGCTTCGGGAAGATTATACTTTTGACGGAAGAAAGAGTTCATCCTGCTTTCCCCGATGCGCTAATCATTAATCAATACCCACTTTCACTTGGAATCTCAATCCTTTATTCACAATCACATCACAACCATTTAAAAAGAATGTACGCAGGAAGTTGGGAAAAGGAACGGGTTACTATTTCATAATACAGATACTGCTATGGAAATGAGTCTACTCCAGCACAATCTTGTACTTGACATCTTTTCCGAAGATTTTTCCATGGGAGTTGTCGAAGATGAAGGTGTAGTCCCCTGTTTCTTCGATCTTGAAAGTTCCGATCTCCGGGTGGAAATCGGTGAGACAACGGAAGACTGGCCAAACCTGCAATCAAACTTCCAAAACTATTATCTATCTTTGTTTCGCTCGGTTGGCGCGAGTTGGGTAATGACTCTCCGATAAGAAAAAAAGTTGATTTTTTTCAAAAACAGTGCCCGATAAAATTCCGCGTCCCAACAGGCTCCAATCACAAACTGGCATAGAAACTTGTTGGATCCAGTTGAGTAAATATGATAAGGAACTGACCACTCGACCATCTTTTTCGATGCTAAAATCAATGTCGCCACTGCTAACACGCCAAAGCCAATGAAAATGTTTTCCGCTTTCTCCATACATCTTCACCTAAAAGAAGGGAACATGAATCAGCAGAAGAACGACTTTTCCAAACCTCGGCTTTGGTTCTTGCTCCAACACTCACTTTAGTGCGGTCTCCTTCCAACTTGTGAGAATCATTGTACCTGAAACTTTTGTCAGTCGAGTTTATTCTTGTTGACGAACCACAATGACTCTGGAACCTTCCCGCCCATACGAATGTCACCACACGGGTGTTCCGACTTCTTGTTTCCTCCCCAGTGCACGAAGATGTTCTCATCTCCAATCTCCTCAATCAGATGGTTCTTCCAATCTTTGTCCAGGAATCGGACCTGTCAAGTGGAAAATGAGGAAGAAGAAAACTGGACAAGCGAGAACAATTCCGGGCCATTGTCATACCTTGTCGCGAGTCTGCGAGGAAAGGACTGGCGAGATCATTGCATACACGGCTGACATCATTGCCGGACAGTTGATAATGAAGATTCTACGAGCAAAGTCAGGGAAGATGTTCTAAAAGTACAAAAGAATTTGCTGATAAACTGGGAAAAAGTACACAAACCTGCAAAAGTGTCAACAAACTCATGTACACTTTGAGAGTTGGTGTGTACAGCAAGTCCATGCTGAAACCGTCCAAGTCCATGATGATGATAACTCCCATCTTTTTTTTCGTGTCTTTCTCTGTTTGGCGAATAATTTTGAACGACATCTCGGTTTCAGAAATGCAAAGTTGGAACAGCTGGGAAGTTGGGCCTGCTTTGACAAGTGTTTTCGGATGGGCCTTTGCCATAGCCTGCATGTAGACAACATCTCCACGCTTGCTCTGACCCATAATGCCTCCCGGGAAGTACTCGGCAACAGCAGACATCTTCTTGATGTCAGCGTTAATCTGTTCGATGCTTTCTGGCTGGTGGTTGTTCATTCCGAGATTGACCAGAGTCTCGATTGCGTATTTCATTTTCGGAATAATAACATCTGAAAAATTTGTACTCGTGTTTTTCGAATTCTGAATATTTTCAAGATTACCGATTTTGTAATCCCATCCCATGAGCCAGCGGAGAAGTGAGAAATCGGTGTCATACTCTGGGTATCTAAAAGAAATCATGAAATCAAAATACAAATAAAAACGAACGTGGCAAGAATATCCTTGGTTTTTGATCTGAGCTCTGCAATCTTCTCCTTCTGGTGGCTAGTCAGCTCGTCAATATGCGGATAGTGGTTTTCGACAACCATGGCTGAAACAAAAAGAAAAAACTGGTGGACAAACACACATTTTCAAACATGGACAGCACATAATCAGAAATTGATAAAGTTTCGCAAGTGTGCTCTCGACCATTTTTATCATACTTATCACTTTCATGTGAAGAAAACGTCAGGTGGTTTATGGTTTTTTTCTAATTCTAATTGGGACTAGATGTTCCATACCAAAGTAGACAACTGTATGACCTTAACGAACCTGATGTGTTGAGCATTGTTCAAACGACAAAAAGACAAATGAAGCGACCAAAACACTGCAAATCTTGATATCATTTCAATATTAGTTCTGAACTCATAAACACTGAAAAATGTAAGCGCAAATAGAGAATGAATTTTGCTTGCATTTTGAAAAGGAAATGGGAAGAGTTTTTAACTTTCTTCTGTTGTTGGCTCTATTTAAAAGCAAATGAAGAGGAATTAATGACGCTGAAAATGTGTATCCAGAAGACAGGACGTGAATTTTTGGCAGACAGAATCTGATCTGGGTGATGTGGAAAAATGAATGCCTCTATTCGCTTGTTGGTTGTAGCAACAAAAAGAAGAAAAAACGTGGTTTTGCAGATTTATTCAATTTCACAAAAGGAGAAAAATCACTTCATTGTACCTGTATGCAAGGTTTCCAAGGTGATGTTGGGTTTCATTCATGATTCCTGATTGTATTTGCATATCAATGTGTATCAAAGCATATCAAAACCTTGATCGCAATCTCTTTCTTTTTTCCAGAACGATCTCTGACGTCTCACTGGGCTCCCGTCTCCCTCCTGCCGGCTCCCACTCACCGAGCAGCGAGATCTTTATGTTTCGAGTCTCTCTCCTCCACACAATCAATTTTTTAGCAGCCGTTTCTTCAAGTCGTCAGTGTAAAAATGCCAAGAGCATTTGTCAGTTTCTTTTCACATTCTTCTTCTCTTTTCTGCCCCTTGCGAACCTCCTTGGCTACGGCTCCTGATCTTTTTCACTTCCTACTTACAGACGATCGAAATGGAGTTGCTCACATCGCCGTCGTTCCACCACATCTCGCCACTGACTCGCTCGAGAAGCGATGTTCGTTCGGCCGCGATGAAAAGGTGAGTGCTCGATTTCTGATAAGAAACCAGAGATCAAAGTAGCTGAAAAGAAAATACTGCTCGTTCTGGACGTGTCACTCATTTGTAATGTCTAGTATAGTTTAGTTCGTACGGCAGTTATACTTTTAGGAGAAATTTATCGGACTAGTAAAGCAATAAATTTGGCGCATAAATGTGGTCTTGACTATACTACTAATGGGAGCAAGGCCGTGACCTGAGTGACCAAATGAATAACGAACAAGAGAAATAACAACGGAGGGACTGAAAACTGAACGGAACGCACTGATAAAAAATATACCAATTTCAGATCAAATTCTTTCTCGGGAGTGTCAAGATCCACGTCGACTGGTCGTTTCTCCCGCCCGGATTATGGATACGGTGGTGGCTACATGTCTCGTTCGATCAACAAATGCGGTAGGCCAGCTTATCTGACTGACAGCGCGTGCTCCATCGTGTTCGTTGTCTTCATCGGAGTCATTGGCTTCTTTTTCTGTGTCCTTTCCGTCTGACACCACCTATCCTACTTTTCCCACTAACCATACCTCTCCTTTTCCTTTTTCTTCTCCTGTTGTTGTTTATCCAGGAATCTGAATATTGTTGTTTTCCGAAACTTCATGTTCTAGATTTTCTGTAGAGTTGTGTCGGGTTGTTGTCATCGCGAGTAAAGTGTTTCCAGTATTGTTCTGATGTACTTTTCTATTCGCACAAGACGCAAAAAAAAACGGGAGAGATAGGAGACCGAAAAGAAATTGCAATTTATTTTTTCGCATCTCTCTGCCACTTTCTACACTTTCCCACTTTCTCTCCCGAGCCAGCTGCTCAATTCACACCCACGCGTACATTGCCAGTAGCTTTTCTAAGAATCCGATGAACAATGTTCAAAACACGTGGCGAAAAAACTCTATGAATGGAATAAAATTTCAGGAGGAACTCTCTTCGGAAGATCTCTCGCCGCTACTGCTCTCACCAAGACACCACCATTCCACAATGTTGGAGTTCAACGCAGCACCCCACATTTTACCGACAAGTAACTGAAAATTCAAGTAAATAGGAGATTTGAGTTTTCAGGTACCCATACGTCAGATACAGCTACGGAAACACCGACACTTCTCTTGGAATTTTGACTCAATCGGAATCGGTAACAATTTATTGTCATGTATTCATGTAATCGCAAATGTTTGTAGATTTACTCGAGACACGCTGGAGTCCGTGACATTGGAACAAAACGTTGGTTGGAGGGAAAACTGAATGCCTACAACACATCTCTGTTCACCCGCCCGGACTACCAAAAGCGTGTCGAAAGACCAGTTGCCTCCAGCAGAAGCTACGTTAGATATATGCCGGTTGATGATGCTTTGGATATGTACAAAAAGAGATGCATGACCGTCGGAACTCTTTCCAAGGTGATTTGAACTTTAAAGTTTTCCAAGTATCCTTTTGTTTCAGTATTGGTTGTCCCCAGCCACTTGGGCGTCTCGCCGCGAAAAGGAACTCAACCTGTCGTCTTCTCTCAGCCGCGGAAACTACTCTTACTCGAGCCGGTTCGATAGGTATTCCTTGTCTCTTCTAGAATAATCATGCTGTTTCCTTTTCAGACTCGGAGGCCGTGTCTACTAAACGAACACTCTTCCATTCTACTCTCCATCGCGATTCAACATTCACGATACGTTCTTTCTAATCGACTATGATGACGCTCTCGCGATTTGTTTGGTGTGTAACAAAATGCGATGAGCAGTTCTCATTTCTGCATTTCCCAGATTGTTTTTTTTTTCCATATAAAATTTTGAAACAATTTACTAGTTTCTTCCCATTTTTCAGAAAAAATCGGCTCTTTCCACTGGAAAAATATCCGAAATAATCGTTAAAAAAATTTTTTTTGTTCCCCGGGATCTCTGTTTATTTTCTGATTGAGAAAAGTTCTGAAGTTTTTTCGATTTTCTTAAAGTCTTTGTATTTTTTTAAATATTGATCAATTTTGTGTTGGTACCGGCTTCTTATTTGTTATTGGCAAAAAAAACAAAGCCACAAAAACTCTAGAAAAAACTAGAAAAATCAATGCAAACCGTACACTTTTTGTGAATGAATGGTTTATTTTCCCTTAAAATTATCAAGTTGCGAAGAGTTATACACAATTTTCGAGAGTTTCCAATACATAGATTATTGTCAAAGCAGAGCGGAAACCCCACTTTTCATAAGTTACAGATAAAAGTTTGGCCATTTTTCTAGAGCGGGCCATTCTTGGACGGAAGTGGTGGAGCTTCCTGGTATGCACTGTACGCTGGTGGCTGCGAATTCTGCTGCTGTTGGAACTGTTGATACTGCGGAAGACCGTTTGGTGCAGCTCCTTGCCCGATATTGAATCCAGGTTGTGGCTGACCGGGATACTGTGGTGGACCAGATGACTGAGGAGCAGCACCTTGACCGACATTGAAACCAGCTTGTGGTGGTCCCTGTTGTTGTGGATACGCTGGCACTGGCTGGTATGGAACTGTTCCAACCACTTGAAATTGTCCTGCTGGATACGGAGTTGTCTGTCCGATTCCTGGGTACGGCGGCGGCATGTCATAAACGTACACATTCTGTGCTGAAAAAAATTCAATTAATCTCTGCTCATGTGTACACCAAAATCACCTGGTGGGCGCTCAGGGAATACGTTAGTAGGCGCTTGGAATCCTTGATATGTGCCCTGCACCAAGTAATACGTCGGAGGAGCCGCATAGTATGTTGTGGTTGATTGCTGTTGCATTGGACCGGTGGCGTATGCTGGTGGAGCAGCAAACGGACGAGCACGAGAAGCTGGAAAACCAAAAATTAAAAATAAATTACAGTTTTTGAGAACTGACCAAGATCAGCGGCACGAAGAAGTGCTTCTCCGAACTCGATGCATCCTCCTTTCGGGAACGAGAGCCGCCACTCTGGGCATCCGTCGAAGTTACCTCCCGGCAGTGGTTGAACCCATCCCTGCAATGACGTGGCTCAGATTATTTTTATTTTATTTTAAGATATTGAGTATGTGCAATGCGTTCAACGGGAGAACGACTGACCTTTAGATAGTTCGGGGCAAGGAGCGGCTGTTCGAGTTTTACGTCTCTGACGGAGTGGAATGGCATTGCAAACGACTTGAATTCTTCCTTCTTGTTCTCATTCATGAAGATAATCTGAAAACAAACATCATTTCTATGAAAAAGATAGGCTTCTTACTCTGTGAGAAGTCAGGTACAACGCTCCGGCTTTAGTGGATTTGAATGCGGGAACATTGTATTTCTCAAACTTCAGCTTCACGTTAGTAGTGTAGAGGAGAATCCTGAAAGTTGATAGACGTGTTACTATTACCTCCCGTTGCGTGTAAAACTCACATTTCTCCATTGTAAATCAAGATTCCGTGGCCATCAGGAGTGTGAGACGTGTTGAGAGACATTCTGCTTCTGAAAACAAGAGAAAATGTATACAATTGTAGAAGAAGTAAGTTTTCAAATGAAAAAAGGTTGCGAAATCATGGAAATGATCAACAAATGGCGAGATGGCGGCGTATTCATATGGTTTTTGCGCGCTGACTCACGCGCCTCTATCGACCTGCATGGCGCTGCGTTTCTCCATCTCTTCAACTGCGTCTCTACTTTCCATGCGTTATTTTAAACTGCCGGACCGAGAGAGGCCAGAGACAAATGGAGTGTTTGCCTATGACGAAAGAAGGATAGCAAGAAGTTGAGTTTCGGTGGTGATTATAGGAATTATTTATTTCAATTGGGAATCGGAGAGTTTATCAGTAACGCTGGAAGTTTCCAACGCAATTCGTCATCTGGTTCTATTTCATAATCATACAACTTTTGCGGAACTACACACGTATTCAGAACTTTTTTACTTTCAAACAAAATATTTGAACACAGAAAAAAAAGACAAAAGAAGGCGATGGAGGAACATTAGGGAAATATAATCTGCTGGGAGAATATCCATGTTATTGCCCAACCGGATGTTGTTATGAGCGATAGATATATCCCGAAACCACTAAAAAATCAGACACGAAAAATTAAAGAACATAAGGAAGTGAATTTATCAGATAACTGAAACTGGAAAGTTGAGAATGTTAATCGGAGCAATAAATACAAATCAACTGAGTGGGTAAATGCATGCAGGAAAAAAGGAAACATGTGACACACATGTTGTTTAGTACAGAACTTTATCGGCAAATGTCGGCGCCGGCGCGACTTTTTGCCCCTTGTTGTGTCGGAGAATGGCAACGAGTGGGTGGACGGTCTCTTGCAGATCCTGAAAATCAAATTATAGTGGTTGCTCTAGTCAACTGGAAACAGCAAGCGCGCCAAAATGTAGTATATTAAAAATTATTTACTCTGAAAAGGTTCTCCAATGAAGCGATTCCATGTGTCCAGTAGAGGTTGTGTTGAAGTTTGGAGACTCCGGTTGGCAATGGAGCAAATCCGACGTTGTTGACTTTGTAGTACTCAAGGAAAGAAATGTTGGCTTGGGTGAGACTCTTGATGGCAATTGGCTGTGGGAGAACTTCCGAGTTGGTGATGATTGGGAGCACGTTAGTCTTCAAATCATCTCCGAACATTCTTTTAACATCAGCCAACTCGTAGATGAATGGCCAACCGAGTTGATTCTCGTCGTGCTTCAAAACAATAGAGATGGCGTCAAGACGGAAAGCTCCGGATTCGAGAAGTTCCTGAAACGATGAGGGCTACACTATTTCATTGTTTTCCTATTCTCACTTTCTCGAACCATTGCTTGATGAGACGGGAAACAGTCTTGTTTCCCATTCGGTCTTCAACTCCGGGGGTGTCAACAACAGTGACGTTGTACGGGAGAATGGTGTTATTGAAAACATAGGCGGTCAGACCAGTGGTTGCGTTAACATGCTCGTCAAGAACGAATCTGTATTGGAAAACTAGAAACGGGAGAATAACACCGGAAGCACTACCTGAATGGATTCTCCTTCTTCACGTCGTACAAGAAGTTCATCATGCTGGTCACAGCAGAAGTCTTTCCTGATCCGACTGGGCCGAACAGCAAAAGAGTCTAGAAAAGTTTTGTTATTTCTGGGCTGTTGGTGTGAGATATACCTTGTCGTCATCACTTGGACGAGCATCTCCTCCGATGATGACCTTGTTGATCTTCGAGTTATTCGAGAAGTTCTCAACAACGTAGTATTGTGGAACAATGAGTTCGTACTTTCCGCTGTTTGCAATCTAAATAATCAAGGATTGTGCAGTAAGTCTGTATCTATTCTTACGTGTTCTCCTGAAGCCTTTTGACGAGCAGCAAGCGGGCTGATGCGAACTTCCTCTTCTTCGTAAATGCTCGAGTCGACGCTCTCTGGAATTGCTCACTTCGTTTTTTCTCGAAGACAAAAACTAACTCGACGAATGACTCGACTTTGGACGTGGCAAACTATGGTTCTCCTGATCGTGGCTGTAAGAATGCACGTGGTATCCGAGTGGCTTGGCTCCCTGTCCGATAGTGTGAACTTTCAAAGAAGCCTCACGAGCCAAGTTAGCGTGGGTCAAACGATCGTTGTCAGCGCGTTGACGGTCAACTTGGTGAGACAGCTGAATTTTCTTGGAACGAGCATCTTCAACTTGGCGTTGAAGAGTTCTCAGCTTCTGAGTACCACCGGTATGGAAAGAAGCTTGAGTGTGGTACGAGTGGACGCTTCCAGGCGACTAAAAACTTCTTATCAACGTTATCATTCATACTTTGCAACTCACGCTGACATTGATGCCAGAATCTGGGCGCTCATAAGCGACTTCGTTGTGGTGGAGGTTGATCTCCTCACCGTGGTAACGATCGTGGTCGTCATGAACATCAAACTGTCCAAAACGGCTCTCAGCAAATGAAGCAGAGCTGTCAATCGTGTTGGAACGATCACGTCCGATGTAGTCTGCAAAAAGGTATTTTAATCACGCAGTAAATATTTAGTAATCTTTCTATAATCGCCCGAGTTTAAGTTTTCGACACTTACAATCATGACTTTCTTCCTGGTGTGGGGAGTGTAACATGACGAAAGTAGGAGTGTGACTGTTTTCAGTCGTTTTGCATAACAGTTCAGGTGTCTACCGCACTAAAGAATGACTCACGCAACAAAAATGAATGCTCGCGGTGTGTACTAGGCCTTTGCGTGTATACTTATAACAACTTACTAGTTCTTGGTGGATACTGGTGATGAAGATTGAAATGATCGCTCTTCTCATCCTCGTAGTCAGCCTGCGGCTCATCACCATAAGCTTGATACACTTGCTGCAACAACTCAGTTTTACAATTCGGTGATTTCTGGTAGCAAAGCGGAAAGTGTACTATGTCTTATCACTAAAAGTAATAAAACCGTACAGAATTGTGAGAAGCGATATTCAAGTCGTCAAAGATGTTGTTCGCAATCACACTCGCAGTTCGTGCCGCAGCAACCCTCTAAAACGGACTGAACATCCCCGGGAAACCCCAACATTCTATTTACCTTAGCAGTTCCGTTGGAGACAATGCTGCTAGCATTTTGCGGATGGTGTTCGCTGGCGTATTGGTTTCTGTGAGAGCTGACGTGAGAAGTCACGTGAGAGCTGACATGACTCGACGGAGCACGGAATGGTGGCTCGCTGACGATAGACTCATGGTCCTCTCCATAGAGAGCCTCGTCTAGATGGCGGAGAGCGTCATCGTGACCATTGTTCAAATTGACAGTCGGAAGAGTGACCGCGGAAAAGATCTAGAATTGAGCACAGTTTTCAATTAGAACTAAAATTGGTAGTTTTACCGAGTCCAGGAGCGGGTCAGCAGTTGGCGTCGCGTCGTAGTAGTGAGACACCGGAGTAGCATTGACTGGCGGTGGTGGAGCAGTCACGGCCGATGGAGAGTGGGTAACAGTCGTGGATGTGACATGAGAGTGACTGGACACAACACTTCTTCCGACCTAATAAAACAAAGGTGAGCAAAATGTATGAATAACTGTAACTAACCGGAACTTCTCTTACAGTCGAGACGCTTGATTCGGTTGTTCTGCGACTGCGGTTTCCAGACTGCAAAATAATAAGAAGTGAGATATTTTTGAAAACACAGTACCTCAGAAACCTTGACGTTGGTGGCACTCGTCAATGTAGGGAGTCCGCCGAAAACGTCGTCCAAGTTGATGCTGACGGAGCCGACTCGCGACATGTCTCAAAACACGAAGGTTTGTTTCGAATAAACATATAGAATAGAGAACGATATTTGGAAAGCTATAAAACAAAAAACTTATTGCAAGAGAAAGGAGAAGAATGACCAAAACTGACTCATGTGACTGTTTATGATCCTTTTAAGAAAGAAAACGATCTGTATGAATGACTCATGTTGGGAATGGGGGTTCTGAAATGCTCCTACTCCCACTTGAATTCAAGCTGGGTGCCGGTAAAATGGTGATTGACCGCGGCGAAAGATCGGTTCAAGAGCACAACGAAGTGTGATGGAGTGCAAAATCAGAGATGGCAAGCAGCGCAAACGGCCTGGCAAAATTGTGCTGCTTATCAGTGTGTGCCACGCATTACAGTCCGCGTCAGGCGCCAAACGTATTGTACGCAGCTAACATTGTACAATGGGGAGAAGTAGGTGACGGCAGCTGGGTTAGATCAAATGTGAAAGAGTGAGGCGGATCAAGAGCGCAGTTCAGAGTGAACCTGATGAACAGCTGCACACAGTCCGTTTTGAACTCGTTTTTGTATGCTGGTATTTTGAGCGGAAAGAGTCGGACAAGTAGATTTACAGCTGCAGTAAAAGGACATTTACACTTTGATTTGGAAGAAAGAAACGGAACGCCGAAAAACTGAGTCTCTTCTCAATTACCGTAGATAAGATCTGACCATAAAAAAAAACAAAATGAACGGTTCCGTGCGGAACAAAACATTTAGATGTTGTTTGGCTTGATTCCCAGCAATTACGTTATTTTGGAAGGAATAGAACACATTGTTTGAGTATCGTGGCTATTGTAAAACTATGAACGGGCACGTTTGACAATTTCTTCTTTTTTTTCTTCCCACACTTTACATAAGACACTATGGACAGATACGGCCCACCAACCAACCCGACAACAAAGTGTTTCACGCGGACTAGTCCAGCTTGTGTAGGAGTTTAGTTGATAAGAAAGGAGAATTGAAAAAGAGGCAGAGAGGAGGAGGAAAGTAGAAATTTACGTGTAGAGCGGACGGCATGATAAAGCGAATAGAAGACCGTGTCTTAGGCTGATTTCAATGCGAAGATGTTTGCTCGCTGCACATTTACTGAACACATTATTGCTTTTATTGATGACAGTTTTACATTTAGATTCGCTTGAAGAAACGAAAAAAGAGATGCAAAAAGAATGCACTGAAGTTTGAAAATTCAGAAAAATAACCCATCACATACAAGTCTAGCGGAGGAAACAGGGGACATACAAGCGAAAGGAGGAACTCTGATGAGAGTCAGTTGAGGAAAGGGAAAAGAGGGAAGAAAAATGAAATTGAAGTACATTTCAGTAGGGACCACGAAGTAATTGGCGGGGGAGGGGTGAGAATAGACTCTCGCAGAAGAAAAATCATACTCGTCAAGCTACGGATTCAACCTGAAGCTGCCCGCAACACCCATACATCATGATACAGACTATATGGTTGCTACCATGCAGCTCCAGTCCTCATGTCATATGGGAGGTGTCACTTGGTCGGTCGCCCGGGTTGTCACCATCTCGATGTTCACAACCTTCCCGTTGCCGTTCCCATTGTTGTTGTGCTTCGGCGTCGACCTATTGTTGGATGCGCTGTCTCGTCGACGTCTCCGTCCATCCCGCTTGCGATGAGCTTCTTGGTCTTCTCTAGTCGGTCGTCGTGTGCTTTTCACTCCGCAGAACCTTCAAAAGAGTATTGTATTGTTGTCTTTCATCTCATCACACGCAAACAATATCAATCGTTCCATTCTCAACATTGTCTGTTCTGTTCTACCCTGTCTGGTATTCTATCAGTATGTTCTAGTACAAATATTTATATTTCTTAAAAACGAGAGAAAGCCTTCTTTCACTTCTCCTTCTCACTGTCATTTTCCCTCTAACAAATTTTGTGAAAGGAAATACCCGCGTCTAAATGTGGCGGTATCGAGAATGTTGTGAGTTGCCTTTTCGTGTGTCGTTGCCGTGCTCCAACAAGCTCCGACTCGTTATCAAACGGTTCTCTTTCTCTCACAGAATGATAATATATGACACGTACTTGTGTAAGACGTAACGGACGGAATAGATGACAATTTGACATAGTGAAATGAGGGATCCGCCAGCCCATAGAGAAAATTGACCTGAAAAATGGGGAATGTTGTTTGACGGATCGATGTTTTCCATGTTTGTTGGCTGAATGAGTAACATACCTCCTATTTGAGCAATAAGACTTGAAAGTGGCATAGCAATGACGTGTTTGATAACTGTGTAGTCCAACTGGGAGTAGTAAATATCCAGTATGATGCGCCTTCTCATCTTCTCCCATTCTGCTTTTGAAATCAACAGTTTGCTCTAAAAATAAATGACTAGAAATGGAATGTTATCACAGTTCGACATACCGATTCACTTGGAATGTTGGAGTAGCTGACTTGTTTGTTATACGACCAAGAGTGACATGGCGCTTTGCATTTCTTCTTACACGCATCGACTTTTTCTTTAGGAATTCTGCCATCATCAGTGAACAGATTGGGGAAGAAACAGTGGTAAAGCAGGGTCGAAGTACAAATGCTATCCGGGTGTCCTGGGTTGTGAGCAGCGGCGGGAGAGCATTGACAAAGAGCTTGTGCTTCAGAAGTCAAGCAATCTTCATAACAATGCACACGACTGTAGTTCTTGTACGGATCCTGTTCACACTCATATCTCGGAGGGTCATTCATAAACTCAAACTGTGTCCCGAGCAATGGCATTATGGCATGAACCCCTGAACATTACTGGTTTTTCGAATACTGCAAATATGATTCACCTGCAGGTAAAAACGTGAGATCATTGTCGATACCCTTTCCCCGTTCGGCAAGTTTGATGATAACTCCACTGTTGATCATTTGATTGATTCCAGGATTGTAGAACTCTTCCGGAAGATCGATGATATACCGGTCTCCATTACCGAAACCACTTGCTTCCTGAAAACAATAAAATTATAGCTGGGGTTGTAGTTTTATAACAAACCTGCACAGATCCTTCCAACCTGAAGCACTTTCCAGCCGAAGTCATCATTTCTGTTATATTATCACACCTAGACATATCTTGAAAAAACGCTGTGCAGTTCAGTGATGCGTTTCGAAGAAACTCCACATATGTCATATTCTTCCGATAAAGAAGATCTTCCAGTTGGAAATCAAGTGTGTCTATCTTTTTGATGATTTCGTCCCGTTTTAGTAGTAAGTTTTCAAATGGCAATTCTAGTGAAGGAAAGGAGAGCTCGAGAAACTGAGCAAGCTCAAAGGACACGTTATTAGCTTCAAAATACGAGCGATTGAAGCGATTGTAGGGGCAGACAACAACATCGGGTAATATAATCGAGTCTGAAAGATTTTCACCATCATGAATCCATTTCTAGGTTTACATTAACTGACCTGCTTCTTGAATAAAATAGGAAACAACAATTCTTCGCATTGAATACTCGTCCATAATTTGAAAACAACCTTGGAATGTCATGAAAAGTGCAGATATCACTATGATGACCCATATGAATCGAAGTCGACCGGAAGATGATAACATGACATCTCGTAGTCCGTGAAGAGTTGATGTTTCTCGCAGAAGGTACAAGCTGTCATCGTTGTCTTCGTCGCTTTCACTGAGGTCTGAGATGTCTGTTGCTTCTCCATGTGACCTTGTGGATGCCCTGCAAGTATAATATTTCGTACTCTTGAACTAGTTTCTTATTTTTTGATCTGAATAACTAACTTTTTTTCTAGACAGACAAAAATACGTTTGCTCTACTGAACTTACACGATTCGAACATACGTTCTTGTTGGCATAGGAAAATAAAATAAAGATGGAACGTCAAGTTATGCAAAAAGGGGACGAACCTGCTTCTGCCAGACCAACGACGGGATAACGTCTTTTTCAGACAATGGTTTTCCTTCTTCAGTTTTCGAATCGCGGACTCTGCAGAGTCGCTGAGGGACTGGCTCTGAGTGAGTGAGTGGCTCCTGACCACTGTGGTCTCGGCACGGTTCCCATTCATGTACATCACACAGTTGGCTTCATCGAAACGAGCCCTCCGGATAGTCGACTTTGCCTGTTTTTCTAGCATAGATTTGAATAGATGCGAGTACGAACGAGATAACAGAGAAAATGAATTCTTTTTCAGTAGGGGAATAGGAGAAATGAATGACGGGAGGGAGGAGTACTTAATATCGTCAGGCTTTGGGCATGTGAAGAGGGGACGAGCTCCCAATATTTGTTGTCAATCTGTTTCGGTCAAGTATTATAGAAGCAGAATAACAGAGAGGTCTTTCAAGGGACAGTGGGGACAGACGATCTGGTAGGGAGAGGATATGCGAGTGACTTCTCGATTCGCTCCGCAGAGTTCACTGTCACACATAATTATGCTCTCCCTGTCTATTTTGCGGTTCAGTAATTATGAGAAAACGCCTTTAGAGTGTTTTCTGTGTGAACTATGGATGAAGCAATGAAGCTGCTTTTTCCGGAAAGAAAAAAGGAAAAAAGGGAAATTTAATTTTTAATTGGATAAAGACACATCATCGAATGATGAACACTCACCATAATACTATACATTTCAATAATAGCTGGAAATGTTTGTTTGTTGCTTTTTTGAAAATAAGCAGCCTGCAGAAGTGAAAAGTGAGACAGGAGTGTGGATGAGTGGTGAAAATCCTATTGGTAAGGTTGTAAAAGTGGCTTTGAATGGGGGGGTTCAACCATTAAGAAAGCTTTGAATTGGGAACTCGCGGGTTCCAAACAAGCTTAAAATTATGTCTGAGTCCCCTACGATGTTCTACACTTAATAACATCTACTTTATGTCTATTCCCAAGCCTTAGTTTCAATTGTTTTTTCTGTGTTTGTTTTGCTTCATCAACCCAACACTTTCATTTGACACTTTGACCCTCGCGTGCTAAAGAAACTTTGTCAATTGCAGTCACAACTAGATGAGTTGGATAATGTGACAAACGTCGGGCGCCCGAATTGTTACAACTGATTGGGGACTGAAGAGTGGCTGACTAGGAGTACAAAAAATGAGTCAGAGGATATGGGTAAAAAAATTGAGAGAGAAAGAAGAAAGAGTTGGTACATGCGTCCTATGAACAAACCAAAAACAGAACCAACAGAAATGCAAATGAAAAATGATCTCTTGTCTGTTTCTGAACAGAATAGCAATACGACGGGAAACTGAGAGCCCAAGGGGAAGGATGTCAGGAAAGTGCATGAATTGTTTAAATTAAGTGACTCGGATGGGGTGAAAAATCAAGAATCGCAGCAGATTGTGGGATAGATGTAAATCAATTCATAGCATGGCATAGTAAAAACAAATTAGAACCACAGCACACAAAAGAAAAAGTGCATTCTGAAGGGTTCATCTATACCGCTTTACACTTGAGCCACACGAGAGCGGCAGGTTCAAATGTCTGCAGAACGTCTATCGAAAGGTGAGAAGTTTTGAAGAGTTCAGTGAGGATATCAGAAGGGTCTCGAGGTGTCAAACTTTGAATCTTTCAGAGGTTGAACGTTTCAAAAAGATTGGATATCAGCCAGGTGAGTGAGTGTTCAGTTTACGAAACAACTGGAAATTCCACAAGTGTCACTTTTCGACGTTTGGATTTGAAAAGGAAGCACGAGGAGCTGTCTGCGAATTGGTGGAATAGCCGACTGATGCTTATCAAAAAAAACGGGGAATCAGTGGGAAAACCCAATAAAGATGCCTTTCTTTGTGAAAAATAGAAGAAAAATGATCGAAAGAGAGAAGCCAGATTTCGTGACAGGAAAACGAGGCTCATAGAAATTTCAGAGCGAAATTTGATAGTTAGGCAACAATTTCTCATATTTTTATAGTCGATAATGGGAGGTCATAAAGAAGAACCGCCCGCAAAAAATGGTGGACACCTTTCCCCCGAATCCCATCGTTATTGAACAGCTGTCAGTGGCCATGGGCAGGATAAAATTTGAGACTCTTGGAAGAGTGTTTGCAACAAATTTATAGTAGTTCAGTAGTTCTTAGTGAGTTCATGTAGGCAAATATGAAGAGAAACAGATGAGAAATGCTCTAAGAATAACGCAAACTCAGATATCCTACGCTCTAGACGTTTTTGAACATGAGTTTTCTCGGTTTTTGTACTTTTCTAAGCATGTGGTGAAGGTTGAGTTGAGAACTATTCCCACCAATTTGCGAACAAATGATGAATGAGTTAATCAGGGGTTGGTGGGGCAAAACTTATCACCTGACATCAGATTCCCTCACACTCTGGCCCACATGATAAATCGTTGGCCCTCTTTTCGACAGATTGAGTGCCTGATCGGTTTGGGACCGAGACCTTTGGGTGTAAAGAAGAACGGAATTGAATGAAAAAGTGTGAGTTGTGGATGGAGTCGTCCGATTTGAGTTGTTCAGATGCACGCGTTCTTTGTTTTTCATTTTCAACCGCATGTATCTCCCCAGCAAATAGAATGAAAAGACTGCACGAGAGTAAATGAAACAGTGGGCGAGCGAAGGTTGGTGGCCTTTAGCAATTGATGAGATTAGCTGCTTTCGAGCTATTATAATTATCAGATTTAAAATCAGAAAAAATCTGAACGAGGGAAAGAGAAAAGAGTGGAAGAAAGATGAGAAATGAGGAGGGAAACGAGAAAAACGAAGTGGTCGGTCAACGAATTTCTAGGACTACCTCATTAATCACTATTGCTTCCTGATGCACTCGACAAATTCTTTCAAACAGCTGTATTCTTGTAGTATAGTCTTTCAGATTAATTGTTGAGTTAATTGCTTCAAATTTCCTAATCAAGAAAAACAGGGTATGCTTGCAGAGGACTGACGATAGCTGAACGCGGAAGTTCGTCACTCGTAGTACGCAAAAAGAAAAATAGGAGGAATCGTGTGTGTGTAATTGGATTATCAGCGTCAGGAGCTGAGGTCGAAGTTGAAAAGAGCATTGGAAGTTATGAGAAACCAATTGTGAAAGACTCTGTGACACAATGGTCTTCTGGGACCAAACGTGTTCGAATTCAGAAAAAAGACAAATCGAGGAAGGCTCGAGATTTCGTCGAACAGATTAGGGTCAAACCCGTCGGACGAGGAACGGGGCGAGCAAGAAGAATTGTTTTCAGCATATCATCCGCGCGTTTCCTCTTTAGGTTAGGAATGCACAAATGAGCTGGGAGGGCCGTCTCCTTCCACCAATGGTTGAAAAATATGAAGTGACCGAAGTAGGTGATAAACTGGTCCCGGGGGAAAAATCAAAAGGCTTCGCGTGCAGGAGACACGATTTTGGACGAGACTAGAACTTGCAAGCACACAGCACCGCAACATTTCCTCTCCATTTTTTTGCGCTTTGAGCAAAATAGATTGGTGTCGTCCAAGTTGTCCAACTGTTCCGAGGGAATTGAAACTTTCTTTTCGAAGTGATTTGTTCTTTTAGAAAACGAAAAGACGCCGACAGCGAGTTCTCGGGTGCCATCTTTATCTCTTTCGGGACTGACTTCCATGATAAATGACAAAACGGACACAAAGATCTATTTCCGTCGAAAGATCAAGTACATGAGTCAGTCCGGTTCGATAGATCGGTATCAACCGTTTCACCGCCATTCAACACTTTTTTTCAGTTGCAACGAATCTTTTTTAATCCGCCACAAAACGTGTAGGAGTGCTTCACGTGGGTGAAAGAGTTGTCGGTCTCGCCTGTTTCATTCAGAATTGTTTCCGATCTCACAGATCACTGTCAAAATGAAGGATTAGTCGGAATGCAAAACTTTCAAAGAGCGCTGGACCCGCCCTTTCTGAGGGCGACTGTTTCTCAATCAGTTTCAGTTTGTAAATTCTTCAGGGCAGACGAAATGACTCACATTGTACCTAAAATACTAGGCTTCGTGCTTTTTGTAATATGTTCTGCTATATTCTTAACTCAAATCTGGAGTACCTATTACCGGTTCATTAGGCACTCGGAAGAATATCCTATACCGGATGAGAATGATGTACCAAAAAAAGAAAAGCAGATGAAAACATTCTTCAGTCTCTACCACAATATGGATGAAATAATAGAGCAAAACAACGATGTGAGTGGCATTTCGTAATTTCTAGCTTTCAATTTTCAGAATTCTCCTTTTTCTTTTCATTTCCTCTATTTATCTATCTCATTCCAATCATAATTTTCTTATTTTCCAATTTCAGGTTATCCATCCGCGCGTTTTGAACGGATCAGCTCATGATATTTGTAACAACACAGACCACTGCATCCGACCGTTCATGCGCCATGAGACTAGATACAGAGTAGGATTACAAAAACTGAAGCGATCAAACTTCTAGTCACTCTTTTGAGGTCGCACCGGATTACAAAATGGCGCACTGTGTAGTTCATAAGAGCATGTCTACAGTAATCACTGGGATTTTCTGCTATCTATACAATCGGAAACGTTTTGTGAATGTTGACAAACAAATGAACATGTCGGAATGGGATAAGGCATCGTGAGTGGGACAAAAGAACAATTTTTGAATACTGAAAAATTTTTTAGACTATGTCGAGGAGACAACACATTCCGACACTTGCGAAGTGTCGAGAAAAGGTTCAATGCAACAGAAATGAACGGATGGAGTCTGTCGATGATCACCCGGGACCCCATCGACAGATTTGTATCCGGCTATGTGGATAGATGCATAAGGTTTGTTGCCGCCGAGATATTCGACGTCTCTTTCTCTCATTGTCACATTTCAGAGTGGCGGAGGGGCCGAGTCCATGCAATGGGTGCGATAAGAATATGACATGCTTCATTCTGAGCGAGTATGAAAGATTCAAAAAGCAAGCCACCAAAGGGGTTCTCACAAACACTTTTGAGGATCGACACTTTTATCCGCAGAATTGGTAAGGTTCATGAATAATTGACACATTCTGAGAGGTTATTCAAACCGTCAAAGAGAAACTTTCCGGAAGAAGAAAAAGAAATGAGAAGATTTCAGGAGGTGTGACATCAAGACAATGAGGGAAAAGTACGAGTTCATCCGATACTCCAGCGACCCTTCCGCTCAACTTATGGAAGACTTGTTTAGAATCGCTCGACGCCAAGGGGTGGGTTTCTAGAGAGATTCACACTCATTACGGGATGAAAAAAGTGGATGTTGTGTTGTTTTGATCACAACCATCATGAAGCCACTTTTCTAGCTCTACTCGTTCGCTCATTCGTGCCCCAAGTGGGAATGAAATAGGATAAAGTTGAGAGAAAGAGGAACGCTATAAATTCGGATTTAGTAGTTTGTAGAAAGAGGAAATTGAGTCTCTCAGTTTATTGTAAATTTGTTTGACGCATGGATAAAATGACGTATTTTCCAGATTCCACAAGCTGAACTTGAGTACATGGAGGAAGAACTAACCAGAAATCGGAAGACCTCGCACACAACTGCCTATTCTCCGGCCAGAGAGTTTTATCAGAAAAGGTATGCAAATTGCGAAAAATGGGAAACAGCATAAGTTGGTCGGACCACGAAAGTTTCGGGCCAGAACTTGTGACCGAAGCGGCCGGAAATGAGTGACATCTCAGAAATCACGAAATTTTCGTCGGGGCGGCTCACGCCTTTTTTCGGACGAAAAGAGCAGATGTTGTCCTTGCGGTAATGGGTGGTACACTCAATGTGTGTGGCGTCTTTATGTGAAATTCAAGAATGGCCGACCAATTTGTTTTTGCAGACTCCGAGAGAACCCACTGTTAATGGAATACGTGGTGCGAATGTTCTACCACGACTTTGTCATTCTCAACTACCCATTCCCGGAGGGCTTCTAGACAAAGTCGAGACCATCGTTTGAGGCCACATTAGCGGTTTCTTACAATTCCCTTTATCGTGTGCCATTTGCTCATTCCCAATTCGATGACTGTGCCATATTTTCCTTTTATGTGATGAAGAATACTGTTTTTTTTGTAAAAAGTAAAACATTTCAACTCGTTTTCTACCTTTGACGTCACAGAGATTATGTGTCAAATCCGTCGACACCGTCGCTATTTGGTACATTGGGAACTTCATTTATTTCCAATTATGTTCTCCCCGTCAACGAATTTTGTGCAGTCTGCAAGAATTATCGTATTTCTAGCCACTATCACTACTGTTTGTATCACTTTGTTAGTTTCTCGACCGGTATTTCATGAAGAAGCGAGGATTATAATAGCCCCGAAAAGTCGTGATGTTCGAGCAGAGCAGATCAGAATGTTTGCCCTCAATCAAATCGTCAAGCAGAATTCTCATGTGCGTAGTAAATTCTGTCAAAGACACCTCAAGTACAAATTCCAGGCTCTTCCACAACGTAGCAGAAACATTTCTGCAAGAGCACTGTGCAAAAAACATTACACATGTGCTCCGCAGAACAGAAAGTATGAAACAATGATTCGGGTAACATACTGTATGTTGTCTTTCCTGCTCAAACTGAAATTTTAGGTATCGCCAAAGTACAAAATGGTGAACTGCGTTGTTCAAAAGTCCATGTCAACTATGATGACAGGTGCAATGTGTTATCTGTACAACGAAACCGCTTTTGAAGAAACGGGAAGAAACTTTGATGACGAGTTCAACAGCAGGTCACAAAACTTCACAGGACTATCGAGTTCAATGTTTAGTTTCAGGTTCTGCAGAGAGAAAAATGAGTTTCACAGTGTCACTGACGTAAGAGATGCCTATAATATTTCTCTCATTAAAACGGATTGGAGTTTTTCAATGATTACAAGGAATCCGATTGACCGTTTCGTATCAGGATACGTTGATCGATGTGTTAGGTTTGAATTCTCACAAATCGGCACTCCATCTAGTTTTTCTTCGGTTTAGAATAACTCAGCAGAACGCTACGGAGCAATGCAATGGTTGTGGTTTGAACATGACTTGTTTCTTGGAAACAGAATACAAACGAATCATGGAAATCTCTTACAAACGAAAAACGCATAGAACTATGGAAGATGCTCATTTCTTCCCGCAAGTCTGGTAAATTCTTTTTGCATTCAAACAATTTTGCATTCAATGAAACATTCCCGTTTGCAGGCATTGTGACTTGAACGAAGAGTTCGAGTTCTTTGAGTTCATTCCATATTCAACAGACGCTGAGAAGGAAATGCTGCCACATTTTGAAGATTTACTGCATAGACAGAAAGTATTGTATATCCATCTTCAATTGTTCGTATAAGCTGTTTCAGGTTCCCCAACATTCAATTGACTTCATAAAAAGAGAACTAATAACACGGAAACCCAATCATGCTACAACTGGTACACCTGCTAAGCGGTTTTACTATTCTCGGTAACACTACATTTCTTTATCGAGATTAGAAACAAGACGTGATTGGTTTCAGGCTTATGAGCTCGCCATATCTGTTGGAATATGTTGTCAAAATGTTCTACTACGACTTTATACAATTCCATTACGAGTTTCCACCCGGATTCCAGTAGATGTATGCAGTAGACCCGATTATAATTTTAGTTCTGAAAGCGGAGTATTCCAAACAGTGGACGTGCATATTATTTGCAAGTGTTTCTTCAATATAAACTTTATTTATTGTAAATAAGACTTGAATCTGAGAAGCCAGAAAGAAAGAAAGTTACAATCGAGATTCGACGAGACAGGAGAAATGGAATTACATGGTTCAAGCGAAAGGGGATAATATTTAGTAGGAGTTTGAAGTTACCGATGCCTAAATGCGCAAAATGGGCAAAATAGATGATTGACAACAACGATTTCCAGTTAGTACAATTTAGAGGAGCAGTATTATGTTACTTAGGCCTCGGTTTTTGGGCGGGTGTTGATCCACGACTTGATCGAGTCGATGGCGGAGATCTTCTCAACAAACTCGAGAAGTTTTGGATACTTGCGAAGAGCTCCTGGGAGGATCTTGGTGTTCATGAACCAGAAGATGTGGAAGATTGCCAGATCCGCGTAGGAGATCTATAATAAGAAAGAATAATTGTTTATAGGCTTTTGTCACTAGTACCTTGTCACCGACAAAGTATCCGGTTCCATTGGTGACGAGAGTGTTCTCAAAAGCCGTGATGAACGGAATGATGGTAGTCTCGATTAGTTGTTTGAAAATCTCCACCTAGACAAGACACAAAATTAATTAAATTTATCTTCCGTAAGTCACGTCCTTACCTTCTTTGCGTTATCCTGTTCTTTGAACCACGGATGGATTTCGGTGAGAAAGTCCTCGACGCAAGCGACGAGCTCTCCCATCTTGGCGGTCTCCCATTCGTTCTCGCCGGCGAGCCCTTGAAAAAAAAGTAATTGGAAAGTCAAAGTAAAGACCACAATCTTTTAATCCGGAAAGTTCTTTTTTCTTCCGTTTTTCCAGCTGCCTCCCTCCCTAATCCTAATTGCTTTCACTAATGGCTTCGTCAAGAACTCTTCCACTGTCATCAGACATTCATGACAGTTGTCGTTCTTCCCCATTGGATAAAACTCCCACGAACACTCTATTCCCAAATGGGCTCCATCCTCTTCCACACGACTCACCAAACACCTTTGCCAGATAGCGCTCAATCACGCGGCTCTGCGACAATTGCTTTCCGTCGACATACAGAACCGGCAACTGCCCATGAGGAGTAGCTGAAATGAAATGAAGTGGACTAAACTTGCGAAGGACGAGCTGTCCGGCAGACGTACCAGCTTTAATTTCCGGCCACTGAGACTTCTCGATGCGGTCGTCCTTGAACTGGACACCGGCGTACGCGAAGATGAGACGAGTCGGCTCGGCACGTCCCATCATGTTGAAGTATTGGAGTTTGTACTCCGTCATTGCTCAGACACAGACTAGAAATAGGTCAAGTAAGATGGTGGTGAGAGATGGAAATGAAGATTGAGATGAAGCGGAGAATAGAATAGAAGCGGGCAATGGGCGGAGCAATGGTCCCCAGGCGGTCAGAAGCACAACCAATTAGGTTTTTGGTGGTTTTGTGAGTAACAATTAGTGACGTTCAGTGCACTAATGAATCGCGTTGCCCTTTTGGGAAAAGTCGGGTTCAAAAAAGAAATGTTCCTGGTGCACGTCTTAGCCACAAGATCTTTGAAACTAATCAGATTCCAAAACTGTGAGAAATGTATGCAGAAAAGTCTCACATTGGTTCTTGGAAACTTTGAAAACTCAAAATAGAAAAACGGAGAGTTTCGTCCAAAGAGACAATGCGCACCTCAATGAATAGAAGACGTGGTAGAGGGTTAGATGCAATTTTTAAGTGCTGAACTGATTTCGGCAGGCGCCGGAGCGAAATTCAATTAAATGCGCCCGCGAGCCTGAACGAGAGACCGGGCGGGTCTCAATCTGACGTAGAAGCGAGCTCACACAGCGTGGCGGCACCACCCCTTTTCACGCTAAGCAAGACCCTCCCCTTTTCGACAAAAAAGTTATTAGTATAAAGAAATAGATAACAAGGAGTAAGGGATGAGAGAGCGGACAAACACTTGAGAATAATGAGGAGTCTTCATTAGCGGCTCCCAACGTGTTGCTTCCTTGCTGTGCTTTCTCCGTAATAGTCTTTTGACACGTTTCGAAGAACGATGATAGGACCAATGAGCTTCTGGGAAAAGCTTCAACCCTCAATCTACAAGCTCCAAAAAGCGCACACACTGCTCTTTTCTTTCTTCTGTCAGTATTTCTTTGTTCGTGAAAGAAGAAGTGCAAAACTAGTGTGACAACAAGGAACAAGAGGAAATGATGCTCATCCGGAGTGCGGAGAATGGGAAATCGGGAATCGGACCGAAGAACGTCATCGTTTTTTCAGTTTCAACTAGATTATGTTGGATGCCAAGACTCAAACGTGTCTATTGACTTTGCAGCTTCCTATAGCCATTTTTGATGACGTCTTTTCATTCACACGCGATGTTCACATACTTGAGGGGGTTGTCTGGGTGTTCGACTCTCTCACGTCCCAATTGGCCAACCCAAATCTTCTCGGCGTTTTTTCGGAACGAAATCACTCGGGGACTGACTGACTAACTCCTTCTCCCCGTCTTTCTTGCCAACATAAACAAAGTGCCTTCATTTCAAAAAGTTTTTCGGGGTCGAGAAAAGAGAAAGAAGATGATGAAAAACAATGGAGCACAGTGAACAAGAAGAAGAGAGTGTGAAGATTGTTCAAACATTTATACTTGCATGACATATAGCATATGTATTTATTCTAAACGACTTTCTAGGAAATAGGTGAGCGTACGCGAACAACTAGAAAGAAAAGACAACGTTGAGAAACAAAAGTTTCAGAAAAACCGAACAGAAAAACGAACGTTGTGTTGTTTTTCTGCGATGGATGCAACCAATTTGCAAGCCTTTTTTGCTAACTATTTGTTCTTTTCCGCTTGTCACAACTTTTTTGCCGATAAGGAGCAATTTTTGAAGTGTGATGTAACACATTTTTTTTTGATAGTGCTAGAGCATCTTCTTTTTATAAGAACAATGTCAAACTCTGATTAAAACTGATGTACTTTCCGGGAGATTAGTGAGTGTTGGGTTCCGGATTCTTTGATTTGTTTTTGTAATTCTCCATAACACTCTTCACGGAGGTTACAATGAGGGCTCAATGAAATGAAAAGTTAGTAAAAGAATTGAGCAACTGTATCAAAAACTTGCTTGAAGACTGATTATTTTGGTGAGAAAAAACGTAATGAGTGTTTGTTCCGTTCTGTTAGCTGTTCAAGCTTTTACAGCTGTTATTATTCTTGCCCGTTCCCGCATTCATGACAATATCAATCCCCCACATCAAAATAAGCTGGACCGGACGTACTATAGTCTGTAGACGAATTCAGTTATCATTGGGCAAATTCTCATTCGGGTATCGGTTATTAGAAGAGGGATGATTTCAACTTGGCCGTTTGTGGTCATCGTGTCGTATCGCATAGATTGCACTATAAATTTCTTTGCGAACCAATTCGCCGTTTCGCCTCGTTTCGTCGTTGTCGCCCGCCGCCCACCAAATACCAGCGACGATCAAAGACATTTCTGATAATCACGCCCTCTCTGTGGCTTCCTTATCTCTTTTCTACCCGCATACCCTTGTCTACACATCTACATGACCACCCGATTCCTTCCTTTACATTCTTTCCATCATGAGGCTTTTCCGACGAGGTACGTTATGGTTGGCGGAGCGGCAAGCCGTTTCTCAACTGATCAGGTCCACAAAGTAAAGTGGTCCTCGGTTGGCAAATGGCTTACCGACATGCTCACTGATTTTAAGAACCTTTTGGAATTGATTTGGGGGAAATAGGTATTTCTTGGAAAATGATGTGTTGGTTGATTGGATACGGGCAATAATCCTCACAGAACTGGCGCTAACCACAATAATACGTACTTTTGTGATCAAAAAGGAGTGCGGTTTGCAGAAAACAAGAACACTAAGCAATTCCATTGGAGTGCACTTTGCTTATTACTTCTGAATATCCAATGAGAAGATAGGGAAGTGAAAAAACCGGGAAGACGTAAAGAACACGAAAAAAATCTAGGAATCTCAGAGATCTGGAGAATTGAGAAATTCTAGAAATCTAAAAGACGAATGAAAAATGAAAGACGACAGAGAAGATGAGATTGAGTTCAGTCAGTAAAAAAGAAGGCTAAGCGAAAAAAAGGAGAATGTATCAGAATCTTTTCAAAAAATTGCGGTGGAAAGAAGGAAAAAGGAGAAGAAGGGCAAGAGTGCGAGGCCATGAGCAAGTGTGTTTTCTGTTATTCTCGAAAACACACTTGACGAGGTTTTCCGATTTGAGAGTCAAGGTCCTATTCAATGTCGAAAGTTTTAGAAGTTGGCACTGAAAGAAATCATGGGGACATTGGGGATATGCGCTCATTAGAACTTTGAAACATGAATTAAAAGAACCGGAAACCAAGGGCATTCTGTGTTGCACTTTGAACAATGTAACCATACAAGGGATTTCAATAATGAAACTGATCTCGTGTGGCTGATTCGTTGTCGTCGTAATGGGTTTAGAGCTAAATGCGGAGCACCAGCAAAAAAGAAACAAATTGACATCAGAAGAACAAGATGGAGTCACACGATTGAAACAGAATACGATGGGGCTGATGGACGGATAGACAGGAAGAAACGTGGTTGGCTGTTTGAACGACAGGAGAAATGTGATATGGACAAGACTGCTCAATTTGGAATAATTCAGTGAGCCGGAGCCTGGGACAAGGTTTCCGAGAGAAGGAAACGGGCCCTCTGCCACAATGACATCAAAGAGTGTACACGCGTGTTTATTTGGGCTCCCCGCCCATTTTCTCGTTCGACTAAACGCACCGCTTCTTCTTTTCTGCCAAGACGTCCTAATGCAGCTTACAGCAAGCATGCTGATTATTAGCAAAGACATGCCCTTTTGAAACTTTCATAAGGCCTGTGACGTTGGTTCCGAGAATATACACATTCAAAGGCGCATTTTTTAGCGCCAAGATGAGTAGGTGGGGAGAATTTGGAGCGGACTGCGACTTATTTCTTGGAATGAAGAGAAAAGAAAAATAAAGAAACGTGGATGAAAACAGTGACTAAATATAGACTAAAAAAGAAGTGAAGTTTCGAGAAAAAACACGTTTATCACGACACGACATCCAGAATTCGAAATTTGAAATTGAAAGTTTGTTTATGTCAAAGTTCGCTCTGTCTTCTTTCAGTTTATTCATTTCCCTCATCTTCAGTTTTCTTCACGCGAACCACCTCGCGAATAATTTATTTTGAGTTCAAGACTTTCATTTGGGCGGCTTTCAGAGCCGAATGATCAAAAAGAGCAAAAGGAACAGAATCCAGATGAGAGCGAAGACTTCTGAAGGAAAAGTCAGAAGAGTTCTCTGGAATCAAAAAAGGCATGAAAATAGAAAAGAAAAAATAAAATGAAATGATGTTAGGTCTTGTGAAAAATATTTCTAGGGCAGATGAAACTCGAAATTCCAAAATAAATTTGGAACAAAATCTAAAAATAAACGAATGAAAGATGTAGGTGAAGTTGAGCAACTACGCTGAGAAGTGGAAAACGTATCAGGAACCAAATAGTAGGTGCAAAAAGAATGAATGGGGGAAAGGAAGGCAAGTGTAAGGTGAGGATGAGACATTTAGAGTCCTTCGCTGGAAATGAACTCTTCCAGTTGGTAATGACTGAGGAAATGAGCCCAGTCGACGTCCTTGGCACTAAAAGAATACACATTTCCGTTTGTCGTTTTTCAACGCTTTGCTTACATTTGGAGTTTTGACACGGTGCTCTGTGTGCAGAATGCATCGGTTTTGTAGTGGCATGACTTGTGACACACCATTTTGCAGTCTGAAAACGAGGAAGGATTTGCAGATTTCAGTTGTCAATTTTCAATGATCACCTCTGCATTGATAAGCTTGTTTTGAGAAGCTGCTTCGGATCCTCTGCTGGCACACATTGCAGGTCGCACCACTACAACTAACATTAGTATCGTGTTTTTGAAATAAACACAAAAGGACGGGACGGGAAAGACAGGATAGACAAGAAGTGGACGAACACATAAAAGATCAGTAAATTGAAAGTTACCCTTTGACTTTGACTGCAACAAATGTGTGATCGTTGTAGATGTGAAGTTTCTTTCCCTTCCTCATCAACCGAGAAGCTGCTGGCTCAGTGAGCATTGCTGGAGGGATCAAGAAGTATCTGAAGTTTGGTTATGCAACAGAATTATGTTATCAAAACTAGTACTTTGCTTGTTTATCATGATCCAACTCCAGAATGAGAGTACTGTGTTGGTAGAGACTCTTTGTTGATTCACCGCTTCTACCACCAACTGAATGCGTTTCACGGTACTTGTCATTCGAGGACACTAAAAGTAAATGGATTCTTCAAAAACCATCGGAAACGCAGCTCACCTGCATAACGCGTCCTACTTGGATCGCGAGATGGGGGAAGGGAAACTGCCTCTTCCAACATTTGATTTTCAATGTCGACTGACTTCGACCTGTAAGAATCTTGTTGAACAGATTCTAAAACGTTGGTGTTTACCGTTTCTGACTTCTACCTCTCCTGCCACTCAATCTGTCTCGAAGCTCCCCGAAGAAGGAACGATCTCTCTTCTCAGCAGGTGCTTTTTTCGTTTTATCTCTACTCTGTCTTACATCCAACTCCTCATGGAACTCTGGGGGAGCAGTTTGATCACGGTAGTGATTTCCGTTCTTTCCGTTCTTGCCTGCTCTTTCCAATGTATTCGAAGCAGACATACTCTGAGCAACTGATTGAAGCTTTGCTTCCAGTTCCCGAGTTTTTGGATCATTGTGGTTTTTGAACTGTTGATCCAGAATTTTCTGAGTAGCTGGATCGACTGCGTTTTCAAGGGAGCCATGCACTGATTGAATAGTTGGTTTCTCTTTCAAAGTCTGACGGAAAGTACTTATTACCATGTTCTCTAATGTTGAACTAACCTGAGACACAGTTTTCACAGTCACAGTTGTAGTTTTGGATGGAATAATTGGCTCATGGCCATCAAAGTTATCTGAATACAAATCAAAAATAAATGTACACAAAGCGTTAGTTACCATGTGGATCATAGATAGGTCTTCGGTGTGTGGTAAGAGTCTCTCTGAACTCGGATCCATTTGGATTTGTAACTTTGACGGTGTCGGTCAATTTGCCAGCAGTCATTGCAGTTGGATCATAGAAGAAATCAAACTGAAAGATGTTTAACTAGGTTTTTTTCTTATAAAAATGTTTACCTGCACAGTAAGATCTCCAGAAATAGCGTCCTTCCTGTATGGTCTTCCTTGCAGTTTCAGAGCATGAATTGTCTCTCCACTTCTACGGATCTCTTCAAAGTTCACAATTGCCAATCCAAGGAATCCTTCATCATCGTTCACATGGAATTTGTCGTTTCCTTCATAGATTTCAAAAAGAATTTCTTCAGTTGCTGGAGTCAAATCACTGAACAAAGAAAGATATGATTGTCATTTCCCAAAAACCAACTCACAAATCAAAGGTTTCCTCCCAATACGGGTTGGCATTGATTCCTTTGGTAGTTGAGTATTTTTGAGCTGGTTCATCCATCTCCACGTTAACAAACGGTTGCGAAACTTCTTTTCCAAGACGATTAGCTTTGATAACTTTGATTCTCATCTTGTTCGGAATTGAGTTGGTGTTGTACGATGGACTGATTAACTGCAAAGAGAAAATGATTTTAGATTCTGCGACACACAGAAGTTACATGAGATTCGTTGAGTTTTTTGAACATTTCGGGTACTTGAGTTGGGCTGTTGCTTCTATGGGAAGAGTGGGTGCCATATGGATCGACATGGAGATTTGAGGAGTCATATGCGTTGTAAGAGTTGCGCATGGTTCCAGATGGGGAATGAGTCTAAATTTGAAAAATTCAGGATTCTCCAAGCAATTGCCTTACCGGTGGGTTGTAGATCGTTCTACTGAAAGTATCAGCAAAGGTATTTCTCTCCTCTGGGAGCTCTTCGGAGAGGTTGATGTTGGTTACAGCAGATAGCAGGCATCGTCTGATACTCTCCTCAACCATTGGGATGGAAACTTGGTACTGAGCATTTGGATCGGTGTTCCTAAGCTCGATGTCCATCTCCGGCCTTCCACTGAAACATCCCATCAAGTATAGCTGGTTGGCAATGCAAGCCATGCGACATTCGACCTATAAAAGTTAATTCTTCATCTTTTTTCCTCATACTCTTCTCACTTCTCCTCTCAAATCCACTATCGAAGCATCGTAATTCGAGACAATCATCCTCTCGGGAGTTCTCTGCGACGACACTAGTCGCAGTTTAACACACGGCAAGTAGATATTCGAACGGACGGTCTTCAAATCAAATTTAATTACATTATCCTACTCTATTCTCGTTTTTTCTCGACTAACCAGATGGTCGCGGGGTCCGTGTTCTACTCGAACATTACTAATCTTTGGTGGCTGTAACACGTCGTTGTGATCTCCGAATCCTTCGAAAAGCACCTCACACTTTGTCTGCAATATGAGAACCCATTGACAACCACATGCTCATGAGACGTACTGGAGAGGTAACTTTCTTTGCTGCTTCGTTCAGAGACTTGATCCATGCATCCATCGGAGCGGGTACTTTGTGAAAATTCGAGTAGAGCCAAGAAACTATTTCGTTCGACCATTCGCTTTGTGAGCCGTGGGAAACACCGTTCGCACCATCTTTTCTGGAAACATGCACTTTGGACTTGTCAGTCTTGCCCCCGTTGCTGCCGCTCTGATCTCAAAACATGTTCGCAAAGGTGAGACGTTGAAGTATGCGCTGCTCACCTCCCTCTAATATTTGGTTAACGAACCCCGAGCTCGCACTAAATCCCGATGCTCAAGCGCGGCGGCGGGATCGAGAGCTACACAGTATCAAGGTTGCACTTACCCGGCATTCAGGCCGCCAAAGGTGGAAGAAGTGTGCGAGTCACCGGAGGAACCCAGATGGTTGAGGGCAAAGTAGCAGAGCACTGCGACAAGACCCCACGAGAGGATCACCCACAGCATCTCTCCGAACAGCCAACCCAAAACTGAAACAAAAATGGTTATCAGCGTAGATCTACTGGATTCCAGCAGAAAAAGGAATGAAAATATAAACCTTGAAGACAACTAGTGTAATAGAGAACTTTCCAAAGCACACTGCAGAAGAGAATAGTAAGAACTGTGCCAACGAGCACGGCTACCGGCAGAATGATCTGACCATAGGTAGCAAAAGTTTCCGACTCGATTGCATCGGTATAGAGTTGAATAGCATACTGATAAGCGTTAGACAATCGCTCCTGTACTTGGTTAGCACGCAGTCTGATGTTCTCCAGAAGCGAACTGAGTCGTTCGTCTGACAGCATCTCAGACAGTGCGGCCTAAGGGTAAGAGCGAGCCAATAAGTGATTTCAACCTCCGCCAAACTCAAGCTTTCAAGAGGCTACCGATGTGCAAATAAAACTATGAGATCCTTCTACACATTTGAATCTAATCACATTTTCGCTCGTCGCAACCCAACTACATCCAAAAAAATAGGGTATCGGTGTGAGTAAGAGGGCGCGAAGCAACAAAAAAAGAGTTTGTTTGTGGTCGAAATCTCTCTCGAGGAAGATTTGCAGAAAATCAATTGAGTCAATACATTGTTTAGAGGTGGATGATGGGACGGAAGGATGAACGGAGATTTTGTGGTGTGTGGTAATACGAGACAGAAGATCACGGGGTCGGACAGTATTCGGAAGCGGGGACAACGTAACCGAATACTTTCACAATAGTTGATATTTTAATAAACTTCAGGTGTACTTCAAGCGGATAATGTTGTTGTTTCCAACGTGCGGTTCTGAACACTGCTACAGTACGACAACCACAAACATTGTGTTTCACTTTCTGCCACTTGAACTAGGTGACTCTCAGTTACATAGAGGTGAGCAAAACGGGATGATCAGATGGAAGACGAAAAGTCAAGCAGAGAACCCGGCGGGATGCACACACCTGGCAGCCTCAAATCATTGGCAGGTTAGTGCCGAAACAATAAATGAAGGGTGGATGAGGGAGAGAGTTTTGAGTTTGAGAGAGACACAAAGGTTAGTCGGGTTTTCATCTGAACAGAGGCTTCTGAGAGTGGTGCGGCAGCAGAAGCTCGTCGAGTGTGACGGAAAGAAGGAAGAGGAGAAGAATCGGGCGGGCGTGCGTGTGTTGTAATAGTTTGTGTTCTTCTTTCCTGCATCTCACTTGCCAAACGTTTCGATCAGAACAACAACTCCCCGGGACCTATTCCCACAAATATCTCTGACAAGTAAAAAATGATGGCGGAAGACGGAAAGGAAAGAAACACGACGAGGCGAGAAACCAAAACATACATATTTATTGTTGTTTACATAAATTGAACAGAAATTGGGAGTTCCGGTGCTCACGGAACAAAGTTTAACTATCGAGCAGAAAAATTACTGGAAGGAAGCGGGGTGAGAAGTGGTGTATGACTATAAAGCTAAGTGCACGTTAAACCCAAAAAACTAGTAAAAATGGTGGATGCAGATTGAAATTTAGGCAATAGAATGAACAGAACCACAATGGAAAGGATGAAGAATGAGGCAGCATTCATAATATACATTTCTCTTCCGTGTACATTCGTATATTACATGTCGACTTTAATGGAATGTCGTCAGTTCGAAGATCCCTGACCTTGTCCACCTTTTTTGTTCTTTTTCGCCTGCTGAAAAACTTTTCATTTTTGTAAGACATACTGTTATGTGCAACGGAGACATTCGTTTGATTGTTTGAAGTTATCAAATAGTATATACCTTTTTCAGGTCACTGTAACGCATCTTCTGTGTGAGACCATCGAAGCGCTTGTAGGTGAAGTCGACAAACTCTCCGCGTCTTCCCGGCTGCTCCTCTGGTCGGATCAGAGTTGATGTTGCTGAAAAGTGTCAAACATGCTTTGATACGCTCGGTTCGTACGTACGCCATGTCAGATCCTCATCTGGAAAGTCGTCAAAGTTTGAAGTGTCGTCAATGCTCTTGACAGTGACACGAATCGGTGGCGGGCGGTCGCGAATGTGATTCCAGTCAATGCGACGGAAGAAAGGACACTGCTTGATCTCGTCGAGTCCTCCGTGGTTTCCCAGACGGCGCTCCGCTTCACAGCAGAATCGTTTGATAGTCTGGAAGATGAAAACTCGTTAACAAGATGATATAACACATGTTCTCGTACAGCCTTAGCATCGATGCTTATGGGAACATCCGACGGGAAGACGAGAGTTTGTTGCCAGTTTATGACCTTCCGATAGGTTTCCTGAGGGAGTTCCGAGCAGAATGGAGGGTATCCTGCAATCAAGTAAGTTAGACGTTTTGGCGAACATACAAGTCTGTCGTACCGATGAGCATTTCGTACATGATAACTCCAAGACTCCACCAGTCACAGCTCTTTGTGTATCCATTTGGCTGGAAGACTTCGGGGGCAATGTAATCCGGTGTTCCGACTGTCGAGTACGCCTGTAATTTGTCGAATGTTTTCTAAACTATATTTTCGTTCGTTTTTCTCACATATGCGCGCCGATTTCTCTTCCAAGTCTCTGCCTTGCGCTTCGATTCGAACGGCTTCGAGATGAAATCTGGTGGGAGAGTGGAAGGCCAGTTGCGATAATGATCAGTTCGGTGAAACTTCTTCAGTCCGGTGCACAGACCGAAATCCGACAGCTTGACGTGACCCTGGAAAAAGATGATTGTGCTTTCTTATTGGGCGTAAATTCCAGATTTTAGAAGTAATCACGTACCCTTGCATCGAGGAGCAGGTTGTCTGGTTTGATGTCACGATGTATGAATCCGAGGTTGTGAATGAATTGGATGGCGAGTGCTGCTTCGGCAATGTAGAACTGTGTGGCTTCCTCGGTGAGCGTGTCTTTCTTTATGAGCAGAGTCATCATGTCACCTCCCGGCAGGAACTCCATAACCAAATACAAATTGGAGTAGTCTTGGAACGAATAGTACATCTTGACGACCCAATCGCAATCGGCTTCTGACAATATATCTCGTTCCGCACGCACGTGAGCCGTCTGTTCTTTCTCAACCATCTCGCTTTTACGGAGAATCTTCATTGCGTAGATGTGACCCGTGTCGTGCTTCTGAACCAGTCGGACCTGAAATGAACTTGCTAATTTTCTGAATTGGGTGTGGCTGGAAATACCTCTCCGAACGCTCCTCTTCCAATCACTTTCAAACTTTCGAAGTCGTTCACAGTCAGGCGAGTCCTCTTCAGACGCAGGTAGTCGGTCTCCTTCGAGTGGTGGATTTTTCGTTTTTCTTCTTTCTCATCGTCACTCAAACCTGAACAACAGCAATATTAGAATTCATGCTTTGTCATTGTTTTACCTCTCGCCGACATATCCTCCTCCAACTTCTTCAATCGATTCTCTCTCTCCGAACATTGCGTGACTCGTTTTGAATAGTAAGACTCGATTGAAATTCTTGTGCAACTGGCCTGAAAAATCGATATGTAATTCATGTCTGATAAGAAACTGTGAAAATAACTCACTCTATCTCTGGTATACTGCGATATCTCCAATTCGGGTACCACTTCACCCATCGTTGAGTCTTCCTGTAAACGAATCGATGACGGTGAGAATGAATGCGACGGAAGAATAACGAGCGAGAGTGTGGGACAACGTTGACTTGCGCAAATATTTGGACGTTCAACTACCTACACTATAAACCACAAAAACACTCGAATACTAGAATAAAAGAAGGGTTACACGACTGACAACTCTCTAGAATGAACCAGCGAGTCAGCGATATGGAAAGGAAGAACCGTCATTAATTGTACCTCTTTTCCCGTTTTCACGGACAGCGAAATGGTCACAAGACATCGACAGAGCGCATTTACGGAATCTTTCTGCGCGAAACGAAATGGAAAAGGACGGAGAAGAAGAAAAAAAATCAATGTTCAACTTTTCTGAACAAGAAAACACAGTTTACGCATGAAAAAAACGAATTCCACAAAATTGAGGGAAATTTGAACGGGAAATCGATTGAAAATTAGCAAATATACCTTTTCAATCGATTTTCTTGACAAAAGCAGGGTTTTATCAACAAAAATCATTGAGAAAAGATGGAAAAACAACGCATGATTAGATTTAATGAGAGGCGGTGTGCAAACACCGTTGCCACACTCCGCATACAATGCGTTACATTCGACGACACATCGCCCTACGAGAGGAAGACACCGACGAGCAGTTGGGCAAGGGAAGTAATAATGGAGAGAAGAATAAGACCGTGTCATACACAGAATAGAACAGAACACATGTGTGCTCGTCTATGAGTACAATCACCCATCTGTTTTACGTATGTTTCCGTTTTTTACACCGGGTCACAATGAAATCCAATGTCATTAACAAAATGAAAACGAGAAAGACCACCACTGCAGTGAATCGAAAAACGTCTCGTATCATCTATCGACCAAAATGTTTTCTTTTCCCCTCAGGTAGCAAAACAAACCGCAAAACAAAGTCAGTGACTCATTTCGCCACCACTGGCGCCGTTTCTGTTTCTATTTCCATTGCCTGCGCAATTTGACCTCGCTTTCCACATAACCCCGCACCTTGTATACACGTTCAATAAAAATGAATTCTCCTTAATCCCAGAATATTCAATGACTTTCAATGGAGTTGGCGCATGTTTTCGAGAGAAAGAAAATGAATTCACAAAAGTGTCATTGTTGGGAGAATTCCTGTTTTCGCATATTTTTTTCTGGTTGTATGCATTTTTCTAATGTGTTTTGTGTTGTTTCCAACAACTTGTAAAAAAAAACAAAAGTTCTCTAAAATTTTTCAACGTTTCCATCCATTGGCTCAACTTTTTATTTGAGATATTGAGACTTGGTCTCATATTGACCGCAAAAAAAACCGAGAACCAGTTTTTATTTGCATACTTTTTTCTCGTAAATTGCGGTGTTGTACTGTTTCGATACTCAGTTTTTTCGTTTTGGAGGCTTCAAATCTTGAAAATTCAGCTTTCTTGGTTCACTTCATATGGATAATGCATTGAAAGAGGCAGTTGATGAACATTTCGCCGGAATCACTGCAATTTTTGAGGAGAACCGAAGTATTCTGGCGATTCTGCATCAGTCAGTCATGGAAGGTTCTGGATTAATGGTTCCGGTGAGTTTTTCTAGTTCCGATCGAGTGAACGTAGAAGTTTTTCAGTCAAATTACGACTACGAAGAAAACGAAAACGCTGGAGAAGAGGCGAAGCATATTGCGGAAATCCAGAAACAGAAAAAAGAAAAAGAAATTGAGATTGTTGACGAGATGGGTGAGTGTCCATTCTGTGGAATTGACTTTTAGAAGTAAAAAAAAAACAAAAACAGGATGCGTTCTTATCGGTTTGTAGAAACGTGTATTCATTTAGTGGGAAAAAACACAACACAAGTTAGATCACATTTCAGTCGAAAAAGCTACTGTGAAATCGATCGTTCTTTTGATGCACTCTGATGGTTGGTTTGATGAAGATGATGAAGAGGAAGACAACGGTGACGATTGAGATTACCTTTCCTTTCTATTTTTCTAGAATTTTCCATTTTCATTTCCATACCCTGCCAACGATCTTTCCAATTATCCATTTGATTTCTTTCCCTTCGCTTTACTTTCTCCCTCCCATTTCTCATGTCATGTCTCACTCACCGTGCTTTTCGCTATCAACCGAATCTCTGTCATAAATTTTTGCATAATCAGTTGCGTATGAGAAAAAACAGTCATTTGTAAGGACAGGGACCGGCAATTAATCTCATTTAGCACGCGATTTGGACAATTAATCACGGATACCAGTTTTAATGGCCGAAAACACACAAGACATCATAAATATGATTGGAAACAACTGCTTACAAATCGGTGAGATTGGGCTGGGTTGCGTTGGGTTGGTGGAGTTTAGTTTAAACCAAATAGTTTTATCATCAAGATTACAAAATCAGATATTACAAAAAAATCCGATAGGAAGAGATGATATTACACCGGTTCCAACCGGCCAATTCGAGATTAGCAAACGCTGAACGTGACTGATAAAAAGTGTAAAGCGATCAACCAAGTACGCAAAAACGAGACAAGACTTGAACTGTCAAAGTTCAAGAGATTCATACGAAGAACGGGATTTCTCCTCAAGGCAATTCTAAAAGACAAGGCAGAACACTGAAAATGATAGAGAGTTTGATCGTTGGTTGTTTCATCTGTTTTTCAAAAGTGTGAACTATTGCGGTTGAAGTGACATGGAATTACGTATGATCCCTACGTTCGCCAACCCAACCACATAAGAAGACACACTTTGCACCGAAAGCAGCCTAATCAGAGCGTCCTAATGCGTTTTTAAACCAATCTGACATCACTCTCGCTAATTAGACATCTTCCTAACAGTCTCTATTCTTTGTCTTGTCATGCAATGAATAAGATTCTCAGATTCCCAGCCTTGATGGCACGCGACCACATTCTCTTTTGCTTACAGTTTCCCAGATAATGAGGAAAACAATATCAATCAAGAGAGGGAGGAGGGCAGTGTGACAGATCTGCTTCGGTTTCTGAAAGATGAGAGATAAACGTTCAGAGACCGTCAGGTCATGACGTACGCCCTCCCACTCTCTGTGATATTCCCCTCTAATTAGTCCAGTTTACAAAACTCGTCTATAAATACCAAGCAAACTAGGCCGAGAATCTTATTCCTCCCATCATGTCCTCTTTTGCATTCTACCTAATCACTGTTTGTTTAATCAAAGGTTAAAGCAAGCCTTGAGTTCTCTTCTGATTACTGTCATTTCCAGATGCGTTCAACCTTTCTATTGAAAACGTCTACTCTCGCTACATCAACAAACAAAATATAGATCAATCCGATACTTTCGGATTCCATGTACAGAAACCAATTGCTTACAAAGGAGATGAACCAGTGAGTGTTTAAAATTGAATGAAAATTCTACCTTCTCTCTTCAGATCTGGCCAAGGAGTTACGGATACTCAGCAGAGATGTTCTTTGATGAGAACGGAGCAGCATTCCCAGTAAGACCCCGAAAGAGACTGGGAAGCATTATTCGCCCTCTGCAAGTTGGAGTGCAATCTTACCACGATGATGCATACGATCAGAAAAAGGCTCTTCGCGAATTCTACAGAAGGTTCAAGCATGCAAATTAGAACTGTTGCTCCAACTGATTTTTTAGATTAATTCGACACTCTATAGCTTTAACTTATTATTCTTGACTCTGAATTGTTTTTGTTCTCCGAAATTTGCATGAAAATTTGATAAAATTATTTTCAGCTGCGGCAAATTATTTTCAGCTGCTTCACTACAAATAGTTGAAAAAAAGTATCCAAACAGACTGAAATCCGCAGAGCAGTGATTAAAAGTATTCTGATAGCGAAAATCTTGGATTCTATTCATCCCGGCAACCAAAAACTCACTTTCCGATTGAATAAAGCTAAGAGAAACAGAATCACCAAGCCAACTGCTCTTACATCGGGCGCGTTGTGTACGTACTGTTCTGGAACCATTCTCCCATCACTGCATAACGGTTGTCAAATTTAAATAAGTACGTTGCTTCCAGTGCCAAAACTGCGAATTCCGATTTCCGGTGCTTTAGATATTTTGATGACGTCTTTGAGAGCGTCCGGATGATCTGGACCAGCGATGAGTTCAGACTGTATGTGGTTCTGCTGTACTTGTTGTGGCCATTCCTCGAGGATTAGTGACTTCTGGCTGGAAATACAGACTTTTATGAAACAAACCGAGTAATAAGATGGAAACTGACGATAAAAAGGTTCGGAGGGAACGGAAGTACTAGAAAATCTATGAAAATGTTTCTACGGACCATTAGCGGACCATCCGAGCGGCTGAATTTCAAGAAAGTCACCGGAAGATGATTGAAAATTGAAGAGTTTTTGGAGGAAAACTGTTGGTTTGTAGGAGAAAAATGGAACAATGAAAATGTTTTATTTTAAGGACAGCACAAAGAATACATTTTCATAATAACATACTTTCATGAATTAGTTTCATACTTATTTTCGTACTTCTTAATATTTTCGTAGTTTCATACATCGTATCCGGATCCTGAAACTTTTAGGTTACAGTTGAATAAGAAAAATAGGTAGAACTCGCCCTCAAAACGGCTGATGTTGCTCGAGCGGCTTGCGAAACGCCGGAGGCTGCTTGTCCGACGAATGGAGTTGGGCTCTCTAAAACACAAACATAAGTGGTCTGAAATAAAAAGCTTGATTCTTACCCGAGCCTCTCAATTCTCAGCTTATCGTACGCTCTTTGGAGCTGTTCGAACTCGCGCCTAGATTCGGCAAGCTCTCTCAGACTCTTCGCAGCCTTTTCATCCATCTCAATGCGCAGATCCTGGAGCTTGAGGGCGTACTCCTCGACCTGAATAATAAACAAATTACATAAATGCTTTGGAGATGAAATCTTACCAACTCCTTCAACTCCTTGTTGGCCTTCTTTGTGTCCTCGAGATCTCCAAGACACTCCTCTAGTCTTCGTTCCACTCGTTCGACGGCTCTGTCCTTCTCTCCTTTCTCATACTTCACTTGGTTTTGCAGCTTTTGGATACGAGCCTCCAAGGTAGCCCTCTCCGCATGTGCTCTTGAAGCCTCGAGTTCCATGTCGGAGATCTGGGACTCGAGCGTTCTGCACTTTGTCTCCGAGCTCTGCTTCCCCATTTGGTTTTCCTGGTTTCTCCTGGTCATTGTCGAGAGTTCAGAAGTTAGTTCCTTGAGTTCTTCCTGGGTTTTTCGTACGGTCTCGGAAGCGCTATACAGTTTGTCGTCTAGTTCATCAAGATCTTCGCCGAGGGCACCAATTCTTTCTTCGAAATCTTTATTTTCTTCCGAGAGTCTCTTATTGGTTGCTCTGAGCTGTTCTCTCTCATATTCAGCAGCTCTGAGATTCTTCTGAACCTCTCTCAGCGTTCCGTCCTTTTCTTCGATTTGAGCCGCGGAAGAACGCTGCATGTTGGCGAACGTCTGCTTCTCTTCTTCACGGACACGATTGAGACGATCCAGCTCATCACGACTCTAGAAAATGGCGAATTAAATTAATCGCCTACAAATAGTGACTCACTTCTTCAAGAAGATTCTGCAAGATCTGCTTTTGTTCATCACTCGCGGCCTGAGTCTTCGTGAGATGGGCTTCCAAAGTCTTTCGTTTCTTGTCGCCTCCTTCTAGGGCGGACTGAAGAACCGCGACCTGGCGAGCCATTTCATCACTGTTCTGATCAGCTTGGTTCTTTTGTTGCTCCAACAGACTGTTTTGTTTCTTGATCTCCTCGTTTTCACCAACCAGAGCATTGATTTCAACTGCAAGCTGACGGGACTTGTTCATGTGAAGAGTTTTCAATTGAGTATCTTCTTTCATTTTTTCCTTTAATTCTTCGATTTGAGCCTTTGCGGAGGAAAGAGAATTTTGCATGTTGGCGAACGCCTGCTTCTCTTCTTCACGGACACGATTGAGACAACCCAGTTCACCACGACTCTAGAAAATGGCAAATGAAAAGAATCGCCTGCAAATAGTGACTCACGTCTTCAAGCTGGTTCTTTAAGATCTTTCTATGTTCATCACTCTCGGCCTGAGTCTCCGTGAAACGAACTTCCCAAGTATTTCGCTCCTTTTCGCTTTCCTCTAGTGCGGACTGAAGAAGCGCGATCTGGCGAGCCTTTTCATCACTGTTCTGATCAGCTCGGTCTTTTTGTTGCTCTAACAGACTGTTTTGTTTCTTGAGCTCCTCGTTTTCATGCTGGAGAGTTTCAAAGTTTCGGAGTTTCTGATCAACAATGGTCTTTTCGAGCAGCAATGTCTGTTTTGCCTGCATCTCCTGTTCCAGCTTCTTTTCCATATCACGCTTTGATTCCTGAAAATTGATATGTACTAACCTTCAATGTGATTTCGTTACCTCTTGCTGTCTCATATCTTCTCTGTTTTTCTTGTTCTGTTTCTCCTCATTGGCAAGCCGGCCCCTCAAACTGCTGACAGTTTTTTCAAGGTCGTGGATTTGAGTTTGCAGCTGGTCTCTGATGCTCTCGATTTTCAAACTTTTCTCAATTTCCTGCTGGAGTTTGTTTTTCACATCAACGTTCTCTTGTACAATCTGAATACAAACCATGGAAAATTGCCAACAATAACTTTTTTCTCTCACCTCATCCATTTTCTTCAGTGCGTCACGGGACTCGTGTTCCACCTTTAGCAGTTGTTCTTTCGTTGATCGCAGTTCATCCTCTTTGGCACGAACTTCGTCTTTCGTACGGGTGACTTGAAGGAGAGGTCTGAGTTGTGTGAACAGTCTCCACCACAAACAGTCACGAAGATTCAAGAAGGCTGTTCCGTTGCGTTGAACAATTTGGATGGCATTAGACTGCTCCTTTCTTCTGGTGTACAACCGTCTGGACAGGAATCCTCTGCATTGAGCTTGGACTTTTATCAACTGGGCTGTCATCTTCAAATCTCGTTCTTCCTCCAGATGAGCAAGAACTCCAGTTCTAAAGAAGACTTTGGTCTTTCCGATTCTGTACTGATCGCCGTCGATTGTAAGATTCTCGATCATCTTTTCCACAAATTCTTTTACATCCTCGAATTGTTTCTTGATAACTTCTGGAGTGAGCATCTTGTAGCGTTGCTTGAAATCCTGGAAGGGGAGACGGTTTGGGAAACCTTGCCGACAGATTCTGATTCCTTCGAGGACACCATTACATCTCAGTTGGCCAAGAACGAGGTTTGAATCGATCTTTCCGGCCTTCTTCTCGTGATTCGGGATGATGCAGCGGACAAAGTGAGGAGAAGTGTTGCCTAGAGTCGTCATGAGATTCGCTAGCTGCTCTTTATACAGTTGAGAGACCGTTTGGAGCATTCCTTTACGAGATCTCCTCCCGAACGCAGCTTCTTTTGTCTCATCAGCACTACCAGCAAACTCAGAATTGCTCCAAATGCTTGCGACAAATGGATCAGACGAGTTCTGCATCACACTCACGACGTTCTCATTGAGTGGGTCCATGTTCTTTGTGAGCCAGTTATCAGCAGAGTAGTCTACACGGCCAGCGTAGTGAACAACTGCGAAGTGACTCTTTGAGCGCCTATCGGGGATGATGAATTTTTCGTTTTCCTTGTGCGTCTTATGCAATTTGTCAACAAATGTCGTGTCGTTTGCCTTGACGGTACATGCGTCGTTCAACAGAGCGAGAACCCCCATTGGCATCTCGATGAGGTCAATTGTTGGCTGAAGATCGAGTCCAAAATTGACGAACATCCACTCAATTCCTAGAAATCAATAATTATTTTGATTGCACCGCATTGACGTTACCTTCTCTCTGGTACTCCTCCTGTTCCATGATGAACATCGTGTTGTTGAACAGCTGCTGAAGTTTTTCATTCGTGTAGTTGATGCAAAACTGTTCGAATGAGTTCATCTCAAAGATTTCGAACCCAGCAGTATCGAGGATGCCGATGAAAGGTGCTCCTTGGCGGTGAGTGTGATCGAGAGACTTGTTGATCCGACTGACGAGCCATTTGAAGAGTCGTTCATAGCAGGCTTTGGCAATTGCTTTCACAGCAAACTCAGCTTCTTTCTTAGTCTGAGCCTTCGGGAAAGAATCTCGTCCGACTTTGAAGAGTGGGCGGAGGAATGCTTCTTTCAGTTCGTTGACCGGAAGACCAAGAAGATGGCAGATCTTCTGGATGACTTGGTCATCGTGAAGAATAGCTTGATCATTTTGATCCTGTGTGAATTCCAGGTTGCCGAGAAGCAACACTGCGGAGACGACTTTAAGGATGACTGAAATTACATTAGTTTTTTTTTCAATTGTAGAGCGGCAGAACTTACAACAAATCTCATTCTCTTCAAAGCCGATCGTTCTCATTGCTTCCATTGTTTCACGGAAATTCTCGGCGTCTTTTAGATTGGGGAGGTTGATTCCTTGGTCAGTCAGAAAGCGGTACTTTTCAACACTCTCCAGAAAATACTCATCTGAAAATTATAATATACTACAGTTGTCACTTTTGAAAAAAACAGTAAAACTTTGGTTTGAGCAATCCGATCCAAAAATAAGCCAATTACACAAAATTTTACCTTCACAATTTTTTTCCATATTTTTTCTGACCCACCCCAACTTACTCTTTTCTCTGTCGCTGCATCCTCTGAGAAGTTGGTAGAAGATGTGGAAGTTCCGCTCTCTCTGCGCCTGACGGAGCACACGGGACTTCTCGAGGAGGTAGACCTCGATGTTGGCTCCGGAGATGTACCCGGTTGCCTCGAAGTTGATGCGGATGAATTTTCCCTGAATATATAAACTAGAGCCACAGTATGCAACAAAAAAATAACTCACAAAACGGGAAGAGTTATCGTTCTTCGCAGTTTTCGAGTTTCCGAAGGTTTCAAGCACTGGATTGACACGAAGAAGTTGGTTGTCGAGTTTGCCCTGAAAATAGTACGTGAGATTTTTTAAGATCAACTGATCATCAAAGATCATGAACCAATATAATTTGGTTTTGATTGGCAAAACTCAATAACCTTTTGCTCCGGGGATCCCGCAACATGAGCCAAATATTGGATCAGCTTCTTCGTGTTCTCCGTCTTTCCTGCTCCGGACTCTCCGGTGCACAAGATAGACTGATTTTTCCTTTCTAAAGTTAGATTTGGGTTATTCTGAACAATTTCTGCTGTGGTTTACCATGCAGCATGTTCCTGTATGCTGTCTCCGCCACTGCATAGATGTGTGGTGGAAGGGAATCTTGCCTCTGCCCTTTGTAGGCATCCATGATCGACTCCTGGTAGATCGGTAGCTCCTTGTAAGGGTTCACAACCACCAAGAAAAGTCCAGAACGGGTCTAAAAATAACGAGAAAACAATTTGCTTGATTCAAGCTAGAATTCTTACATAGATGCGATTGCAACCGTGTCTCTCTTTCAGGTTGGACAACACCGAGGCCTCGTTGGGATATGTCAGCTCCGACATGTCTTCGATCTTGTCGAACTTTGCCGGGTTGACTTTCTGGACGAGGCTCGGGTTGATTGTGATTTCGCGACCAGAGTCGCGCAACTTCACTACAAACTGCTCTTTCAATTCGAGTCTAAAAACATTATCATTTAATATTTGAAACCAGTTCCGATAGAAACTTACATGATCTCACCAAGTTCGAATCCTTCGGCCTGAGTCGGCACCCAGCACAGTTTTTTCTGTGCCCGATGGGCCGAATCATCGAAGGCAGTCTTAGGGATTTGGAGAAACTTCAATTCAGCCATTAGAATGGCGTTCTGAAATTTTACGGGTTGCGGAATCCGGAAGCGGAAAGAAAATAGAAGAAACGTAGCGCCCCGGAATGAACACAGATGAAAATGGATGGAAAACAAGATTATTGGAAAAAATTGGGCGGGGCAAATACTAGGAAAAAACCAGGTGACTCACTAGAATTAAAAATCAATAGTTCTGAGTAGGAAGAGCTATAACTAGGTGACTAGTAACCTGGTAAAAATTTAGGAACTCTCATTTGATAACTATAACTTTGATCGAAGACATACACTTTGAAATGAAATTGGTTATCTCTTTGGTTACACACTACGTTATCTCAGGTAGAATGTAGAAGAAACGACGAGTCCTGACTGAACACAAATGAAACTGAATGGAACACAAGCTTGTTTGAGGAAATGGGCGGGGACAGGAACAAAAAACACTGCAAAAGGGGCGGGGCAAAGTTTAGAAAAAACCGGTGACTCACAAAAAATCAATACACGTTCATCTTTTAATACGAAATAGGGACCGACCTTTTCAAGCACACGCTACAGTTTGTTGCAGTAACAACTTCAAGATTCAGATGAGAAACGTCTTCTGAACTCTTCCCAGGACAGTTTTTGTGAATGATTCATCTCCAGGAGAGGGAAAATGAATGTGCTCGATTTTCAGAGAATTTTCGAAGGCACGCGGTCTGTGATAAACGGAAGGATGAGGATAGGCACGAATGCAAATGAATGGAACACGAGATTGTTCGAGAAAAGAGGCGGGACCAGAATAAAAAACCCTGCATAGGGGCGGGGCAAAAATTAGAAAAAACCGGTGACTCACTAGAGTCCAAAACATAAATGCTGACTCAAAACAGGGAATCTCTTATAAACAATCGATACACATTCATATTTTGGTTCGAAATAGGTGATATCTTCAGGCAGAAGTTACAGTTTTTTTTTTCAAAAATAACTTCAAGATTCAGATGATGAACGTTTTCTGAACTTTTTCCAAGATAGTTTTCGAAAATGATTCATCTAAAGGAAAAGGAAAATCAATGCGTTCGATTTTCAGAGAATTTTCGAATGCACGCGGTCTGTGATAAACGGAAGGATGAGGCTAGGCACGAATGCAAATGAATGGAACATGAGATTGTTCGAGAAAAGAGGCGGGATCAGAATAAAAAACACTGCAGGGGCGGGGCAAAAATTAAAAATAAACCGGTGACTCACTAGAGTCCAAAACATAAATGCTGACTCAAAACAGGGACTCTCTCATAAATAGTCGATACACATTGGTTTTTTCATTCGAAATAGGTGATATCTTCAGGCACAAGCTACAGTAATTTTACAAGAGTCAAAACATAATTTCTGATTTGAAGCAGCTATAATTTTGTTCAAAACAGTACGAAAACGCTCATTGTTTGGTTTATAACAGGTTACCTATCCGGGTACATGCAACAGTTTTCCTGGAATAAAAGCTCTAGATTCAGATGAAGAACGGCTTCTAAACTGTTTTCAGAGAGATTTTTGAGAATGACTCATTGCGAGGACGAGTAACAAGATTTTTACTGATGGTCAGTGGATTATTGAATAAAGTGATTGTGATTACGAGACAGTGAAACGTTTTTACTAAATTTCGAACTTCAATTTTTTTTAAATTTTTCAGTACCCGTTTGTGGACGAAACTCGGTAATAAAGCAAAAGTTCAGATGACGTTCCTCATCGGAGACTCGATTTTTTTTTCCAAAAACGTCGAACCTGTTAACAAAACGAACAATCAACATAATTCAAAAATATAAGCTGAAAAGAACGTTTTGAATGAAGATATGACATTTTGAAATCGGGGGTATTGATTTTCGATCGATTGATGAGTCACGTCATGTTTTTGGACGCGAACTCTGTAAAGTTAAACTTCTTTTTGTGGATTCGGAAAAACATCATAAAAAGTAATGCGAAGTTATACAATAAAAAATTATCCCCATTCTTCTTTTTCCGCCATGCAGAGGGTTTTGAACAGTTCACTATAATGTTTGTAGGATTGAGCCATGCCACCAAATGTCCCACCATCTGCCTTCGAATTGTACCGATTGGAACAAAATTTGACTCGTTTTATTAACTTGTCAGTCAACTTGTCAGCTAACCAGATAGCACCAAACTTTTCACGACGTTTCAAATTTTTCATTGTCATGTGGTGTAGTCCTAGTGCTGCCAAAAAACCTGCGTACCGGTCGGCGCCATTCGTTTTTTTGTTCCATTTCCCGTTGCCCGATTCGCAATGATAAGGAACTAGAGATCGAAACACTGAACGACGCAGACAGTCCGAGCACCTGACCGACTATAAAACAGTTCTTGTTCTCATTTTCATCTCATTTATTCTTGTGGCGAACTTGAGAAGAAGCTCACTGTCCCTTTCTCTGTGCTCCAGCCATGAAGTAAGTTGTTTCCTCTCTCTAGTTACAGTTTGCTTGATCTAAAACAAAATGTACTTTTTTTACCGAAAGTGCACTGTCAGTCCTTGGAAACATTTTTTGCATTTTATCGTAATCATCACAATGTTTTGTAGACCTGCAACGAATCAAAAGCCAAATAGTGTAGCCCAGGAGCTGATGCAAATGACAGCTGTAATAATGAGGAAGGCAATCCCAGCACTCGGCATTGTTGACGCTGACGATGGTCCGTTTTTCTGCTACGTTGTTCATTCTTTACTGGAAATAGTAGAGGTTTGAAATTGGATCGTTTAACATTTTTGATTTTTTTCTGAAAAGGCGTGGGTGGAGAACGGACAGAAGGACGACGAACTGATGGACCTCAATCTGAAGTGGAAATCCCGAACCTGGAATACGCAAATGTCCATGAGGTATTTCGCTTGTTCTGCCGTTATATTTTTTTTCAATCTTTTTTTTAGTCGAGGAGATCCTACTGGAATGATGCAAGGATGCAGCCCGGATGACAGTAACCCAAGAGTCATAAAGTAATATAAATCTTTATAAAAACTAGGCATGTTTGAATTTTAGATTCTCACTTAAAGCCCGAAGTCCTACAGAAGTTGCTCAATCGAAGCCAAGACGGAGAATGACTTCGGCGATGAAGAAAAAGAGAGATCAGGCCGAGGAAATGAAAGAATTCGACGTGAACGCGCCGTCAACATCTACTCAGCATTGAAATTCTCTTTGAAATAGAGATTGACTGACAAATCGTGTGAAATAAATACGTACAACATTGTGAGTAGTGAAGCTGTGGTGTTCCTTTATCAGAAAGACATGTTGATCTGCCCTACATTTCGTCTCTTCGTGAAGTAGAGAACAAAGAAACAATTTCTGTTCTCCGCCTCTCCTTTCTCTTTCATTTTCTCCCACCTCCCAATAATTCGTAGATGAGAAAATCATGGATCAATTTCCTATTCGGAAAAAACGACTTATGTCCACGAAACCGGTCGATTGGGAGGTTTTTTGTCCTTTTCTCTCATTTCGTCGCGACGAAACGACCCAATGATGATGAGAGATAAGAAAGAAGACGATAACAAATCAACTGTGAGCGGGCTGGAAAAGTAATAAATGAAGTTGATTTGACGTGGATTCGTCGTTATCACCTGAAAAAACAAACAAGAGAGCATGAAACAATTTTCAGAAATGCACGGCATAGCTTTTTTTTGGCAAAATTTTCAAACCACACAAAGGAAAGACACAGAAAATAAGCTCCGTCACACAGGCTAGAACTTTTCCGAATACCCTAGTTCACATGCATAATATATTCTCTCAATCTACTTTCTTCATCAGATTACGCAACACTTGGCCACTTGGTAAGAACACTAGATCGACAGACGGGCCACGTATCGCGCAGCAGTCTTCGCCATACGCGCAGCGAGCCCCGGACAGCCTCCTATTTTATCGACCGGGCACTCGTCGCTGGCCGTCGTTCTTCTTCGTCTCGTGATACACAGACGTGTTCATTTCTCAGCCTGCTTTTTGTGAACTGATTGAAACAAGTTAACAAAAGTTTATGGAAAACAAGTCTTTATTTTTATCTGAACCTATCAACCGTTGTTATTCTCAAATAATGTGGAACATTTTTGAGGTTTTTCACTAAAAGTTAGCTTATAATTTACATCGTAATTTGAAGTCTCTTGCGTGTCTAGCACAAAATCGATTGGCTCTTTTTTCTATTATTTCATTTCATATTTTTACAGATGGTCAGCCCGAAGCCAGTTGAAGCCAGCGATAATGTTCCAGTCAAAAAAGAAAGGAAGAAGAAAACACGTAGTGGGGAAACTGTCGCCGATCGTCTCCTTGCCTCCGCTAAGCGAATGGAGGAACTGCGTCTTTCTGAAAGTGCAGCTGCTAAAACTTCGGACACAACAAGTACTCCAACCCTGCCAACAACGCAGGTGCCTGTCAAAGAGGAAAACGTTCAGAAAACAAAAAGGAAGTTGGATTTGACGAAACGTGAGTTGATTCTCAGTGAGTTTTTCAACTCTTCCGTTCATTTCAGCAACGCACGAGATTGATGACTTGTCTTCGCTGGAATGGGAGACTTCCTCGGAGCAAAGTGGCCTTTGATAAACAATGCATATTCGGATTCTCAAGTTTTCAATCAACGACTACATATTTTGTGCTTGCGTAAACTTCCTTCTTTCATTCGTCGCCCTTTTTTTCACTCTGCAGTGATCTCGATTCTTTCACAATTCTGTTTGATAAATTTGCAACCTCTTGGGACCAACACTCTGAATGAAAGTACGAAACACTCGAAAACTACTCTCCAACCCCTGGAAGTCTAAAAACAGTTTGATAATCAGAAATAACTTGCAAAATGTGTTTCTTTCCATTTTCGAACATCTCCATTTATGTTTCGCATTTCAAAAGTCTTGCGAAATCAGAAAAATCACAGCATAATAATAAAAATGTGTACACACACGAAAATCGTCGGGTGGTGAGTCCCTTGAATGGACATTCAGGGTAATTTTGTGGGCCGAGTGGACACGAAAGGAGAAAATAGCAGGAGCGTGCGGTCAGATCCCCGAGACTGGAATAAAAGAGCTGTCAACTACTTTTTGAACACTCGCCTCGGCACCCAACTGCTTCTGGTCACTTTTTACACTAGTAGTCGCAGTATTCACGTGGCTAACTTGTGGGAAAACGTTCTGAAATTTGGGAACCTGTAGATAACATCAAGCATGCACATTTCGCAACCATCCCGTGTTGTCTTTGATCCTCGAAATACCCACCTACACGGTGTATAGCTGTTGCATTCCGTGGGTCCAAGGCTAGCAAGTTTTCTGCTCGGCTTCCTGTCATGCCACCAAAGAATTGGTTCTCTCCCCAATATTCTCCTATCCAGACCTCAAAATTTGTATATGTGCATGTATACTTGTTCCGGAAGTTGCAGACTTTCATGATTCACATGTTACTTTTTTAGTATTGAGTTAGTCGTGTAGGTTGTTCGAATGCCACGAGGCAGTTTTGTTACAGTTGACGGCTTCTCAGATAAGTCAATGGTCCCTCTTTTTTATGTCAAGGTTCCAAACCCTGAAGCGAATGCTACGTAGAAAAAAAAGTTTATACGGATAGGTCAATGGAGCTATTGGGCATAGACTGAGTGGTGGTCAGCAGCAAGGTCCACAAAACGGAAGAGCATAAAAGGCGCACCTCTGTGTGAGGAAAGGCGAAGGCCCGTGCGGTCATCAATTCTTTTGCTGCCCACTTACCCAAACTATACTTTTTTGACCCAAATACCACGCAGTGTGTTATCTTCGCGTTAATAATGCTCAATTGAGCACTTTGTTTATGAAGTCATTTATTTGAAGTACAATCGTCCTTCCACGCTTTTCTCATTTGCTACAAATTTTATCCAGAGCTAAGCGAACAACTTATTCTTTCAACCTTTAGCTAACTTGGTGCTCCCGAATAACTGTTCCGATGTTTCAAACTCTTTCGCAATGTAATCCAGCATCTTGAACATCCGGTTTTCATCGTTCTATAAACTCGTTCTGCACGGGAAAGAACTCGACAAGATTGATGGAAAATGATCGGAAACGGAGGTTGCGGTCCTTGTCCAGCCGTGTGTTTTCTTGTTTCAACCTCACCGACTATAGTTACTGACGCATTCCAAAGGGCTATTACTGCCATGTAATGGACACTGCTCCCAATTGTTCCAATGTGCACTTTAATCGCTCCTTATACTTTTCCTGTCCTATTTCCTTCTTCCATCATGTTAGATTTGTGCTCAGTGTATACATTCCTTTTCTATGGTCCCATTGTCTAGTTTTTTGTGGATTACTGAATGATGGCTGACAGTGTTTTGTTTTCAGATCCCACCTCAAGAGGTCACAATTGTTGGATGAGTGCGACATTCTGATGTTGTCCGCTCACGATTACACATGTAACCAGTTCCAGTCTTTCCATGCTGACCGTCTTTCTATATTTGGTCATTTTCCCAACTTTTACCTTTTCGCAGTTTTTATCATATGATGGTGAGTTACTCGTGTAGATTATTTCTTCTGAAGCAATGTATTCAGCAATTCGAATGAGGGTACCTGGGCGTTGTATGCAGGGTGATTACGATTGCGGGTTAGGTCAGTGTGTTCCGATTTCCCAGTTTCGAGACGGAAAACCTGACTGCATGGATGGTAGCGATGAATGTGAGTTTGAAATACCGTTTTCTGACGTCATTTGTGTTGTTTATAGGGTGTTTCATCGGCCAAGTTAGCTGTGGTCCAGTTTATTGTGCAGATTATAAAGATGCACTCCCTTGTATTGTTTATCCAAAATGTGACGGTTCATCTAAACAACTACCCTGGTGTACGGCATCTAGTAAGTTCTTCAGTGTTGTTTCTTGTATTTTTACCACGTTTCTCGTTCCAGAAGAGAAACTTTGTGCTGATAAGAAATCATTTCCTTGTAAAGGTTATGGAGAATGTGTTCTGTGGGAGTGGTTACTAGACGGAAAGAAAGATTGTATTGACGGTAGTGACGAAGGTATTTGTGCGTCTTGTTTTTGAGAAGACACTGTTCAATTTTCAGATGAGAACTATGTTATGCCCTTAGAACATGCTTACCGTTGTGCTAGAAATCAAACCGGTCTTTATTTGCCAAAACCAATACCTCCACCACCAGAAGACCATCCATCGTTATATGTAGAGGGTTGCTCGTTTTGTCCGAATGGCAAGCCACCAATGGGTCCTCTTCCAAGTGAAACAGTTGTGGATCACACTACTCCAAAGTATCCATTCATCTCATCAAAACCTGTGGAAAACACAGTAGAGCCATCCGATAGTGAATTGGGAAAACCAACCGACGACGTGAAGACTGGAGAGTTCTTCCCTTCCGGAGTAGAAATTTCGAGAGTCACCCATCCACAGCTGCCTGAAACAAGACTTCCAAACGAGCCTATTGGAGATTTCTTCCCTACCCACTCTTCAACAGTTTCTCCAATGGACAGCACAACACAATCTCACACCTTCCGCGTCATCACCATCCCATCCATCGGGCGGACTCAATTTCCTCAAGCCCCACTCGTTTTTCCAATGCGACCCGATTTGCCACCCATCACAGCGCCGTCTCCACTAAACAACTGGCCCATTCCAATTGTGACCACCACACCGGAATCACATCATCAAGGCTCCCTTCCGCCGATTACCTACCCTTACGATCGAGAAGGTTCCGAAAAGATCCCACCTATTAGACCTGGAATCATTATAAGTCGACCAATAACATCAGTTGCACCTTCTGAATATGAGATGGGAGGAATGCCGCCTGGAATCGATCCTTTCGAAATTCCAAACGTTCTCACTACTACTGCACCAAGAGTGTTCACAACAACTGAACCACCACTAGCAAATTTCCGTCCAATCACGCGACCTATTAGTAGTGGACATAGAGGATCTGAACACGAAGTGGAAACACCGGAAAAGGAGAGTCATGGGAATCAGAAACCAGGTGTCGACACTCTGATACCATTCATTCCGGGACATGTTCTACCCAACATTCCAACAAGAAGACCACTGACGATTCCGAGTTTCTTCACCTTCCCGACTACGCCCTCTTATCCATCATTCCCCTCTCCAAACCACCCCACCAGAAAACCAGACTACATAGGGTTGCCAACATTAATACCTGACTCGGAAATCGGGAAATATGTTCAAACAATGGTTCCACCGTCATCTGCATCTCAACTACCAAACATTTACTCGGTTGCACCTGGAAACAGCCAGACAACAGCACCGGAAGGCTTCATAGAAGAAACAACACCATCTCCAGACAATCATGGCACTCGCCAAACAGAAAAACCTACGGAGAACCCGGTCCCGGAAACAACTACTTTTCAACATCCAAAGACTACATCTCGCTCAAAAATCATTCATGTTGGGCCCAACGGGATCATCGGAGGTGGTGTTGAAGGAGGAAAACATGAAGAAGAAGGCTCTGAAGTAGATCGAAATGAGAAACCAGACGAAACTGAAGGCCAGGTGGTTACGGGAACCGACAAAATTATTCATATTGGTCCGACGATGCCAACAACCCACAGTTCCACACCAAGCAGTCTCTTAACTACATCTAGCAGTGAAAGTAGCTCGACTACTGAAACAACATCTCCAGCGACATCAGTGGGAGATCCGCAGATTGACAGTTGCATTCGGAAAATGCTTGATGGAAGTTCAGAACAATCTCCTGTTTGTGATTGTCCAAATGGACAGTTTAGAAATGTACCGGGTGGAAACTGTGAAGGTGGTTGAAAGTTTTACAAAATTCACCAGATAGTGAAGTTTTTCAGAGACACTCTCATTGATGAACGTGAAAGTGCATGTCAACACTATTTGCAACTCTGATAGACTATCTCTTCAGGAAAAACAGAGGATTCTTCACAAAAAGGTAACAACAGTTTGTCAAGGTTTTGCGAGTCATTGCTTATTATTGGAACAGATTGGAACATTATATCCGTCGTGCATACATTCTGCAGCCCATGGTTCCTCTCTTGTTGCAACAGTGCGTTGTGACGATTGTAGTCTAGCAGATTTGAACCGTGTTATTACGACTAGATCTTTTGGAGAACCGGGAAGTTTGAACGTGACAACTGAAGGTTCGCTCACAATATGAAACTTCATGTACAATGAAAATTTTCCAGGATTTGGTAGCGAATTGTGTGGAGATTCAGATTACAACCACTGCCATGTGTATTCGGAATGTACTGTAGATAGCGAAGGTTTGAGATACTCTTGTCGATGCAAAAAAGGAACAACGGACACTTCAAATGGCTATGGAAGACAGTGCGACGGGTTCCCGGAAGAATCTGAGTAAGCCTAAACGCTAACAAAGTTTCATTCTTGCAAATTTTTTTTCAGTTGTATCATGGTGTTCGGTATCTGTCTCATTGTCTGGTTACTGTTTCTCCTTGGCGCCTTTATGTTATCTCTCCTTTCTTGTATTGCCTGTTACACCTTGTGTCGACAAAGATGCTGTCGTCAGATTGCAATCCATCCGATGAATGCTGATGGACTTCAAACTGTGGTAACCTCCTTGAAATATGCTTTTTGTTTCTCATATCTATGTACTAGGTTATTGGTCCAAAAGCCGGCAAGAGTCTGGATCCTAACCGAGAACGAATGCCACATATGAAAGCCATTTTTGCGGAAAGTTTGAAACACAGCGCCAAAGGATCGACGTCAGTAGCTAGTGCGTTTGCTCTAGCGGACTTCCGTCGTAAAAAAGTTTCACGGCCTCCGGATATGAGCCAAGTTATTGAAGAAACTAATGAGGTACATTATGATTCAGTTTTTTATATAATTTTTTGTGATTCAGAAGCCCGCTGCTCCACTTCATGGTTCAGAATCACTTCCGAAAGTCAGTAGTCTAGCAAAGATTTCCACTCATACAGCAAACTCCGAACCTCCGACTCCAGTGGGTGTTATTGAAACGCCGATACTTGAAAAGGTACGTTTACACTTGAAGCTTAGTTTTTTGATTGCAAAAATCTATTTCTGAAGAACTCAAGCTCCGTGTCTCTCGTCTCGGCTAACGACAACGCTCCTCAATTGCCCAGTTTGCCGTTACCTCTTCCGGTGCCGATCACAACGAGCGCATCAACAACCAATTTGGAGGAGAAAGGGGAAAAAGACAAGGAACGAGAAGGGGGGTCTGCTCCTCAGGAACAACAAGTTGTAGCTCACGAGTGTTTTCTGGGTAAAGAAAAGAGAATTTTGAAGGTGACGGAAACGGAAAGACCAGCCTCGTCGCATTCGATTGGTGTGCAGCCAACCATTTGGGAAACGTATCGTGTGCTCGGACAGCAATACTCAAAAACGGACTTGACTGGTGATAGCAGATAAAAGACAAATGAATGTAATGAACATTAGAACTTACAGAGAGAAAACCCAGCGTGGACTCATTAGAACAAATGTTCGAAGCGCGACTAGCTGAAACTTCTAGAACGACCCGTACAATTCCAACGGTCAGGACAGACAAATCCGACAGTTCTGCAATAATGTTCACTGCGAAACCACAGAAAGACGAGAATGAGTGAGACATTAAAAAAGACAAAGTCACTCATATAATTTTGAATTCAGGAAACCACCAGCAATAGTCGAGACTAAAGAAACACCGGAAGTTGAAGAAAAACCACCAGAAGTGGCCAAAGATGTTGTGGAAGAGATTCAAAAAAACGTAGAAGACGCGAAGGAGTTTAATTTGTAATTAGAGCGTTTACAATAGTATCAAACTCCTACATTTCAGGAAAGACACCGATTCCAAGTTGGCCGATATGATTGGGGTAACATCGTTCCATGCATCGCGAGCTGTTTCTCCATCTAGGCCAGATTCGGCAGATGGGAAGCCAACAGTTGATGCTCTCCTTAAAGATACCGACTCATTCTCCTCTTCTCTCGAGAAGTCCCTGGAAGCTGCTCTCCTTATTGAAATGGCGAAACGTGGCATTGAACTCCCTCTTTCTCCAAAAACACCCGTGCCTACATCTGATGAGCTTGACAAAGTTGTTGCTCAGACAAAAATTCCAATTGAGACCGATGACTCTGATGTCAAGCCAGTCAAGCCAAGACCAGAGTCCTCGAAAAAAGTGTCAGAGAGCCGAAAATCGTCAGCAAAATCTGCGTCATCAAGAGTGTCGAAAATTCCAAACGTGTCACAATCTCGTGTGAACAGTGCAACGAAACGGAATTCTCAGATTGATGAACAGGATAATGAGCCGGATGTGTTTGTTCCGCAGGGTGCCAAAGCAATTCACGAAAAGAAGAAAACAATGAGACGAAGCGGTGCCACGGAATTGGTGCCGTCTACTGACGAGAGTGATCCTGAAATTGCGTTCTTCAAACGAATGGAGAAGATAAAAAAAGAGTCTGATAGATATACACCATTCTATCCAGGCAGAAAGTACTCCAAAAGACGGAAACCGGAGCGAACTTTGTCCAGTATATCAGAGAAAAGTGCGGAAATCGCAGCGGATGCTGCTTTGGAGTACCCTGCTGATACATCTATTTCATGCCCACCAACCACAAGGTACTGTTGTGAAATTCGAAGTTAAACGTGACCCTGGGTTTTCAGATCATTCTTGGAGCCGAGGGGACCACCAGTGCGCCGATTTTTAATGAAACGGAAAGTTATTGAAGCGACGGATGAAACGTCAGATGTGGATCTTCCCCGATTGAAACCTGCAAAACCCGCACATCCAATCATCAGTTCCCCTGAAATCCCCGATGTAACATTCCAGCGGTCTATGGAAAACCTCCACAAGTCAGAGATAGACGCCATACCAGAAACTCTCGTGGCTTCACGCACGAGTTCCGCGAAGAAGAGTAGTTTTCTGAAGAAAAAGCCGGCGAAGGTTTGAGAATCATCCAAGTAAATGAAAATAATGAGATTCATTTAGACTGGAGCCATTGGACCGTCCTCGAGTGTACAGAGTAGTCGTCACGGTAGTAAGATCGGTTCAAAGACAACAACGCCGAGAAATGGAGATGACACACCACTCTCGCATACTTCTCGAAGCACCAGGCATTCTGTGATCAGTCGGAAAATCGCGATCAGAAGACATGAACTGAAAGCAGTTTCTGGTTCGGCTCACGATCTGTCACGTATCAGTCCAAGCAGAACATCTGCCACCCACATAATTAGAGGTATGGTGTTGATATCATTAGTAGTTGAGACAAGACTGGGAAAATTTGATGTTCATGGAAAACAACAAGAAAACAACTTTTTCAGGTGCCAAATCTGTTGGAGATCTGTCGAAGCGTCGTCCTAACTGGGACATAAGTCCATATCGAGATCAACCTGGACCATCCACATTCCTGCCACCAATCACACCAACTAGGAGTATCCGAACTGCACTCAATTCTCCCCAACCCAGACATCGACGTAGCGACAGTCACTTCTCCATGACCTCCCTACCCCTTATAGCTCATTCCCCTACTTCTTTCTGGAGTTCTCCTCATTTTAACCCTTCTGAAGATTCACGAAAGCCACCAAAAGAAGATTTATGGTGGAATCCAGCAAAGCGCTCGTGACCTGTTTGTTCATCTATTTTATTCTGATTCTATTATTTTTCGTTTTCCTCCTTTTCTTGCCCAAGTTGCTTTCAAACCCCCAATATTTTGCTTTCAATTTTGAAAACGTCTTTCACAAACAAACAATTGTCTTTCTTTCATTTCCCGATTCAGGAAGTCTTTCTGCAAACTTTTCCCGAACTATTTTGTTAATTAAGTTTTCCATCCCTCCTATTTTTCTTGCAGCCCAGTGAATGATTTAGTCCCAAAACGCGTGTAATGAACATACTTGTTAAGTTCATCCCCTCATACAATTGTCCAACATCGTCCTGCATCCAACGTCATTGTTCACTTTACTGCATTATTTGTGAATTTTTAACCTGAATAAAAACTGCGAAACATAAATACACAGTTCGGGCGTTACATCGTCTCAGAATGTTTTCTTTTGAAAAACCTAATGAAACCAAATATAGAACTAATGATGTTTTCGTGGGCGTGGAGACAGTATGAACTATACATCCTTCACATAATTTCTAGAAAGCTCTTCGCAAGAAAATAGTCAACAACAGATCCTTCTGACCTATGATTTCATCTCGAGTAGGCGATCTCTTAGCTCGCAAACTCTAAATCCAGCTGATCCGGTCTCTGGCCTTTTTCGCAATCACCAGCTGGTCTTTCTGACGACTTCATACGTTTTGTTTCTATATCCAGCCCAAGTTTCTGATCTTTCCTCCAACAGACCAAGCGACCAAACCGACCCGACTAACACCTGCTCAACAATTCCCAATCGTACAGCTGATAAAATTAACAGGTTTTATTAAATTAGTAGGTGAGAGTGACCAAGACAGCAAGAAGAAGGTAATGGCGACAAGTGGAAGAAAAGTATAAAGTTATCAGAGGGGAAGGGGGAAGAGGACAGAGTTGTTGTTTTGTGTGTTGGTAGAAGTTGCTGAAATGCGACACATCCTCATCAATTGAGATCTCCATTTCTCACTTTGATTGCAAAAAGTTGTTCGATCTCACAGTGCCGGTTGGTGGTGCATAAAGGGGTATCAAGTACAAATAGGTTGAGTTACGAGTTGAGTCCGAGTTTTTAGTTGGTGGCGGCATCTGGAAATACCTGAGTCATAACCGCAGTCTTGTTTGTTTCCTTACCGTTCTTGACATTGGCAAGTCTGTCACGCAGCCAGGACATGCTGACGCAGTCTGCGTTGGCGATCAGCGCATCATCTTCGATGGCTCGGAGAACAGATTCCATCATCTGGATTTCTCGCGCTTTCTGTAAATATATTGTTTTGCGTCTGGAAATCTTCATTACTTTTGTTTTCTTACCGGGTTTTCCATCATTTGTGGCATCTGGTCAACGATGGCGTGTCCTCCAGACCGCTTGAGCATAATACCGCGGCAAGCTGGTGCGAAAGAGAACTTTCTAAAAAGAAAGATTGTTGACTGTTATCTAAAATGGAATGATTAACATACCTGCAGTCCAGGGTGTAGTACAAGGGGACAAGAGCCACAAGGATCAGGAGAAGTGGGGAGAAGCGCGCCATTCTTCAAGTGTCGAAGCGAGCGTGATGAATAGTGAGGCTCTCTGCTCCGATAGCCCCTTTTATCTACTAACTTTTGCTCAAGCTCCGCCCATTTTTTTCAGTGGCTCTCGCAGCTGAACATTTTAGGCGCCTCCCCTTTCTGTAGAGGCTACGCCTTGTGAAATGAGATGGTCAGAAGCATCTGATTTCTAGGGAAAAACTAGTCAAGTGAACTGAAGTCAGGGTTGTTGATGGTTCCAGAGAAACGACGTCGACGACATGATCATACTAAACTGAACTTGTTACGCACTCACGTGACTGACAACAAAAATAGAAGGATATTACGGACTATGAGAGGCAGTCAAGCTGAAAGCAGGCAGATAGAATACAAGTGGGCAGGGAAAAGGTCGTCGGATAAAATGGGAAATACAGGAAAGGGTGCAAAGGATTTCAGAGAAGCTTCGATCTAACAATCCGACCAAGGTTATCAGCGTCATCGACAGATCGAGTGCGTAGTATTTGTTTCCCGTCATTGTTCTTGCTCGGATTTGTCACAAATCTTCTTACATCCTCAATCCCACTACGCCTCCATTGACAAACTACTGTTTACTTTCCCCTTTCATAGATCCTTCTCAAAACTGATTCATAATTCATGTCGTTCATATGATGAATTCCGTATAGAGTAATCTGTTGTTTTCATCTCTTGGTTTCTCGGTGACTTCTTGAGAACAACAGGCACACAATGACCTCGTGCTTTGCTCTTCTTTCTACCTACTCTTAGGGTATGTGCATATTAAACTTTTTCTTTGGCATTAATTAGATTGAAAGCCAAAGGCGGCAAATTAAATTGCATTTTTGCTCCTCTTCCTCTAGCAAAAAGCGCATGAGGTCTTCAATGAGATAATGCGCCTTACGCCTCAGGGTCAAACATTGTGCAAAACTTGCATTTTTTATCAGCTCTGCTTTGTAGCTTACAGAAACTTCCGCAACTCTTGAAGATTCTCTCAAGATTTATTAGTATAGGCACGTGCATGTCAGAGGGGAATCAGATTAGGCTGGATGACTAGCGACAACCTACATGACTTTTACGTAATAAACGTATTACAGAAGCTTCTAGGAATGTCCGAATCGCCGCGGGCAACTTGTCTTCTGATTACACTTGACGGTTTCCTATGACAGACTAGAAAAACTTTATTGGACACGTCTATGTACATCAAAACAAGGGATTGACTCTGTCGGTCATTCCAGATTTTCAGTTACAGCAGTGAGCTGTCCATTTTCCCTGAACGCATCGTGAACCGGTTGGGCAGAAGCTGAAAAATAATATCAAAGGATGAAAATGACGGAGCCGGATCAAAACTCAGCAACTGAAATCTCAGCTGCCGAATTCTTGAAATACTAACTTGTGAGAGCAGCTGCGCCCGATCAATGGAGTTTTCCCGAACCATTGCTCAACCTGCACTGTTTTTCCTTTCACACATTCCGGAGAATGCTCTTTGTTCCACTGATCTGAAACGAGTTCAACTGGAAAATGATTAGAGTGAAGGGAAGGGCAGACTTGATGCGAAGCGTGAAATCGCGATAGTTTTTCAGGTTGCGAAACGCATGTATAGTCGGAAAAATGACGCACGCAACAATGTTAGTTTCAAATATAGAAACAGCTCATGTGAGCAGCATGAAATTGTCAGAAAGTAGTCAGGGGACATTCGAGAATACCTTGTACGGCCTTGTCACAGCAGAAACCAACAGTTCCACCCACTACACAATCAGTTCCTTCTTTGCATCCACGATCTCCTGGAGAAAAGCATACTCCTTTCGCATCTGTATTTCCACCGCATGAAAACTGGTCGGCTGGAAATTTAATTACATGAGATCTCACGAACTATGGGTAAAATCCATTGAACTCTTGAAAAGATAAATTTAGATAGATTCGGATTAGTAATTCAATTGGCGGAAGTGACTACTACCTGCGTGGGTGATACTCACCTGGCTTACAAGATTCGAGACATTGGTCTTGAGTCTCAAAAGAATTACTTCCTTCGTTACAACCCAAAAACTTATATGGATAGCAGAAAGAGAGTTTCGTGTCGAAGAACCACTAAAAAAACGTTTGTAGATGGGAGAAAGTGTGCAACCAACTCTTGTGGATGTTTTGTTTGCAGAGCATGCTTTTCCAAATGTGAGATCTGATGTACATCCAAATTGTGCAACAGTTGAGGCGAATAGAGAAGAAATCGATAAAACAAAAAGGAACATTCTGGACTGGAGAGGTTGATTGAAGACTGCTACCGCACCAATCATCAAATTGCCGACCTGTTTTACTGTTTTATAGACAACAACAAACCTTGAAATCAAATCAAACTGACCATACGGTTGCATGTGTAAAGTGACCCCCATTGCTTTTCTTTGTTCTCAAAAACTCGAGTCTTTCAATTTTTCAACTTTTGAACTGTTCTAGACAAAACCGAACAATTCCCCCACCCACTCAACCCATATTTTGCCCTTTTGTGACTCATCAAGACCGACACAGAACGTTTTTATCTGACAGACAGGAATGACGACGATGCAAAAGAAAGATGCAATTTCCGGTGGAACTGAGTTAATTACGAAAAAGCAGACAACGGATGTCGTGGATAAAATAATTATGCGCTTTTGTTCTGTTGATCGGGCCCCAACGGGTACGTGAATTGTGTCGGCCATCCTTGGAGAAACGCTTGCAGGTTTGAAACTTGCTGTGAAGGTTGCGGAAATGGCGAGGGAGTTCTGTTGTCGACTTTCATCACGAATCCTTTCCGGATCGGGGAGTTGCATCTGCGTTTAGAACGTTTTTCTAGTCAGCATAGACTCTAGTACCTTCTTTTCTTAGTTCTCCTGTTCTGGAACCATGTTTTGACTTGACACTCAGTGAGATCAATTATCTGAGCCAACTCGCTTCTTCGATCTTTGCAGATGTACTCATTTTTTGCAAATTCCAGCTCGAGCAGTGTAACCTTTAAGCAGAATAGAAAATTGACTGGAATAATTGAAAATGTCAGGTAAAGCTTCACCTGTTCAGGCGTGAAAGTAGTCCGTTTAGTTGGACGATTGCTTCTTTTTGGTGGTGGTTTGATGTTTGGAGCTCGATGTAAGGACATCTAAATGGGGACAGGTAAAAGAAAACGATTGAAAGGGAACTTACATCAATTTTTCCAGCGTCCCAGGACATGAAATCAAAATTGACTTGAGGAACGGTATTGTTCTGAAACAGATGAGAATGGTGTGAATCAAGAACCGAGAATTCCAAAAACTCACGGTGTTCGATGTCATTGTCAACAGGATCCGGGTATGCAAATGAGCGGAATGCGGAGCTGAGCAGCAATTGGAAGATTAATTGAAGACAACGACTTTATGACTTTTCACGATGAGAGATACATCGAAAAGAGCTGTGTAATTAGCACCATACTCGTCTTGAAAACACGTCGTTAATTGGAGTCGTGGAAAGAATGGGGCAATACCAGATCGGACAATTATATAATACGACCATAAACTGAATGACCTGAGCCAAACGAGCCAGCGATTAAATGTTATGTGCCGAGTACTTTCCGTACTTTTCTCTATCCTTGAAGCAGTCCTTTCTCTCGTTTCACCTAAAAACTCATTCCAGCAAGGGTCTGATTCATAAGTAAGGATTCTGAACCGGAAGAATAGCATCATGTGCAATACAGACAACACCACCTGAAAACGGAAGCAATGAGACCAGGTTCAATGTTGAATGCCTTCGTCACTGTTAGTCACATCTAATTGTGTTTTGATTCGAGATGAGAAAAAAAGGAATGACTTTATGACGAATTGTGGAAAATGGATCATGAATATGAAGTATTACTCATAAATGAGTGGGAAAGAGATTTGCGGAAAAAAATATGGATAGATAAGAACTGAAACCAGACAGGAAACAGTCTAAATAATTCAAAAAGAGGACATATAAAAACTACAGATAAAGAGAAGACACAGTTTTGAGATCCAAAATCTAGTATTTGGTTGCTTTAGATGTAAAAAGGCTTATAATTTAGGAGCTATAAGAATATTAGGGAATTGATGAATTTTAGAGTGAATCTATCACATAATGGAGCAACTATTTTTGACAGACTCGATCAGCGACGACTTCTGATTCTTTATAGCCGGTGGAGCAGATTCCGTCTCCCACCATGGACGTGGACGTTCTCCTTTCACCCGGACTTCAATGTCTTCTTCCTCGTCATCGTCGTCGGTGTTCATGTCAAACGGTTCCAAGGGTCTCTGAAAGATAAATTTGAACTGCTGACATGTCAGTAAATTGAAGAGCTCATAAGGCCATAGAGAGAATGAAAGCACAGCTGTGTAACAAACTTACGTGCTGGTAACTGAGCTTGCGAATATCTTCAACTCCCAAACAACGTTTTGTAGCATTGAACATCGAGCGACGAACGTTTCCAGAAGTACGAGGACGGCGATCTTCCTCGTCGAAACTGGTCGAAACGACACGTCTGAGAGGAATCTTCTTTTCTTCCGGGATGTACTCCTCATCGTCACTCCAGACAAAGTCCTCATCACTATCATCGTCATCCATCACCTTCGAGGTCCTCGTAGACTTTCTGCTCTTTTTCGAATCAGTTTTCGACTTTCTTAGTATGCTGGAAGGGTTCGGTTCTGTGGCTGGTTGGGATAGAGTGACATAGTTGATGTCATCCTCCTTGAGCACGCGTTTCACTTCAGAGGCATCATCGTCGTTTTCCAAAGTGACAGTTTCTGAAAGTAGAGGAAACTCAACTGGTTTTTTTGGCCCGCATACTTACTGCGCTTTCGGTTTACTGTTGTTGACGGAGTCGTCCACTGTCCACGGAGGAAATCGCTCTCGTCTAGTCTTGGCAGAGGCTTCTTTCTCGACAAAACACGGTTCACATGTGCAGTCACGTCGGCAGTGATCATATTGCGGAGACGATCGCGGTTCCGCTGCCAGAATCCTCTACTGCAAAAACGAGAATGTTGGTGAAACATTGAAAGGCAGGTGGAATCACAAGTTGGTGACAAAACCACTTACTCAAAAACCAACGATTTCTGCTTGAAGCTCTCTTTGCGAAGGGTATCACGCAGCTTTTTGGCGTTTTCTATGGCGTCGACGATCTCTTTGTACCATTCGGTGACACCTCCCATTGGATAGGCGGTGAAGTCTATTCCAACTTCTCCACAGCGAATCTGAAAACAACCATTCGAATCAGCATGGCTGATGCTAAAAACTCACGAAGATACTTCCGCAGATCTCATCATACTGAACGTCGCAGTGGCGGAGAGAAAGAATTGCAGACGGCTCGTACTTGCAGAGTGGCATCACACTGATCCGTTTGATTCCGTAGAGAAGGATGTCATTGAACAGGAAAACGACAACTTCCTGGTAGTTCGACGTTCCGTTCAACTCTCTCTTGTACAGCATTCCCTCTTTCAGCAATACACGACCGGGTTCAAGTATGTGACCATCGAGGCCAAAGTTCAGCTGTATATCAAGAAGACGCTCTCCGTTTTCATAGGCAGTCATGCACGACTGAATCTGCTCGGAGAGTCCTTGCATTCCGCTGAGAGCCTCTGAAAAGACAAAGTGTGTCATTCATTAAAAGGTCGGGTACGACTCACTGAACAGACTTGTCATGTCTTCTTGTCTAGTACTGAAGTGCATCAGATTTTGTATGAGTAGAATGTAGCGGGGAATTCTCTGCACTGGCATTATGAGGTACGCTTGCAGGTTTTTCCCTTCGCATTTCGGATCCTCTTCAATTCTGGCGAGAGCTCTTCGGAAGTCGTTGCGGGCCATCAGCTTCTATAACAAATCAAATTTTTCAAGATAATATCAATTCCAACTCACTGCGTACACTTTGAGCGCATTTGGGTAGTGCGATGCGTAGCTGGTGTACAGCTTCAGAAACGGTATAAGTTTAGTGAATGCTTCGGCAATGGGTTTCTTGCGAAGAGAGTCGAGGAGTATCTGGTGAGTCTTGCAGATGGCCGATATCTCTCCAAACATTGTCCGCAGATGTTTCTTCGCTTTTGGGCATGCCAGTGAGAGTTGTGTGAAGAACACCTAGAAGTTATCATTCTGATTCTGCTCGTTTTCCCTCTAATAACTGACCTCGTCAACTATCGTCAACGCCAACACATACGACCTTTCGGTGTCATAGATCTCTTGCAAGATTCTGACTTTCTCTTTCGGGTCGTTCGGGTAGAGGGTCTCCATGTCAAATTTGACAATATTCTTTGTTCTTTGGGCAAAGTAGTCGTCTATCCCTTGAGCCATGCTCCCATACAAGGATTCATCTTTGAACCCATAATAATTGAACTCCCTTCCGGCAAACATCTCCTGAAAATTGAACAGTCTCGCATGGAAAATTAGAAAATCAATAAAGACAATAGACCGGGCGGACACACTGAGGGAAGAACAGAGAAAAGAAAAAGGAAAACCGATGGATTGAGTGAATAAACAACACTAGCTAGACGTGTTATTCGGAAAACCCGCCATATTGCATTCAAATTGCCGGCATTCCGGTGGGGCGCGCATGCACCCGACCGGGCACTTGTTGCCTCCTCGCACACTCATCGATTGTGAGGGGCCGGGCACGCACGTCCTTTGAGGGCCGCGAATGAGGAAAAAAGAGACGGGCAAGGACGACTAAGACAAATGACCGAGTACCGTGCAGTAGACCTCGGCCGTGCTGACGCAATGTGAACCAAGCCGGCCTAGACATCCAACGAATGGTTTCTTCTTGTAGGTCGTGTACACAGTGCGTTCTGGGTCATTGAAAAGCGGTTTGAGTGGTGCGGAGGACGCAAAAAAACTAGGGAAATGAAGTTTAGAGGCACCGCCACGAGGTGTGCTCGAGACATGCGAAGCACGACTCATCAAATATTTTAGTAGTCACATGTTTGCAATCTAAACACAGATGATATCAGTGATAATGAATTTGTATAACAATATACATCGCAGCTGTAGACAGCAGGAAACATACCGGAGAAGTGAAAATGTACAGTTGAAAACTACGTTGGTCATATAGTGATTTCTTGCAAGAACCAAGCAAGCCGTGTGAAAACACGATCTATTGAACACTACTGACTCTCGGGCGAGAAGGAAAAGGCGAAGGAAACGAGGTTTGATGGCGCTGAAATGAAAACAAGAACGGGAACTGGCAGGGACTGGCAAAGACTGGCAAAGACTAGCAAAGACTGGCGAAGTCTGGCACGGACGGGCAGCGTCTGGAAAAACTACGACTCCATTTGAGATTTGATCGGAATCGTTCTAGAAAGATGAGGATAAACTAAGAAATGAGAGATTTTCAGAGACTTTATGCCAATCACGGTTATCATCTTAACACCTATGAATAAGTCTTGTTTGCGTAGGAGCGCCTGCTTTGAATTTAAGACTGATTTTGTTATGATCACGTGAATTCAAGAAGAAGAGAGTTGGAGCGGCGAAAAGTGGAGAGCTGAAAACGAGCACTGATACTAAGTTGAAAACACCTGTTCACCTGCAACCTATAAAATGTTTGTTGTACTATTTACTTCCCACTCGTCATCTCACTTGCTTATTCATTCCTTTCGTTATTTGACCCGAGTGTTGTAGTATCTACCATTGCCAACGTGTGCCTTAGCCGTTCGACTCTCATGTTTGTTCACAAGGCGAGAGATGATGCATAGGGAGGTCAAGAAAGTGTTTGCCAGGTAGATGCTCTACTCGTTTTGCGTGTGCTAGCCCCGTCGCGTTGGTCAGCTGCGATTTCAATTTATCAGTTGGCGGTGCGGTCCCGGCAAGTGTTTCAAACGGCAATTGAGCCGTCTTGCCTGCAAAATGCCGCCCTGCCGCTTCCGGGAGTTTAACGTTTTATTATCCTCTGATAAACCCGAGGAAAATTAGTCTTTGTCAAGATTTATTCACGCCGTCTTTCTGGCAGCAACCGATTGGTGTCTGTTTTGATAAAACGGTGGAAGAGAAATTGAATCAGCTTAGAGAACAATTCGACTATTTCGCACAACGACAGTTTGAATCATTCTCGATGCACAATCTTTTCCGCTCGTTTTCTCTGCGTCTCTCTTATCACTGCATTTTTCTATTCTTCTAGCTTTGCTCCAATTCTTTCATCTTTTTTTCCTTTCTGAAAACTCAATTATACAAAGCTAACAAATTGTTCTTTTGTTTCAGATCACATTTGATTTATAAGCAAACGCTCAAATGGCTACCGAACGAGACGGAGGCGGATGCCTCCGGGTAGCCGTCTCAATATTTTCAATCTACTACTGGCTATCAGCTCTTGGACACGTTTTTCTTGGTTTATGGATGCTCCTGGACCCAAAAAGAAACTACATTCTTGACCTTGTTCATTTTTCGGAAAACGATCCTTTTTTAGTGAGCTTTCGAGATTATCAGATCATGTTTCTATGGATTTGTTTTCAGAAAGCTTCTGCATACATTTCTCTGGTTGTCGGATGCGTTCAACTTCTCGTTGGATTCCTCGGACTTTGTGGAGCAGTTAACCGAAACCGATTCTTACTGTTTATGGTGAGACCATGTTTATTATCCTATTCGAAAACACAGTGCTCTGTTTTCAGTTCAGCATGTTTCTCCTCTGCACTTTCTTTGCCGATGCCACGATGGGAATTCTGACACTGTTGTACAAAGATAAGGTAACTTGTTCCCTACTGTGTTTTTTATGTCACTTCCTGTTTGTCTCTGTGTTTTATGAGATAATCAAAAGGTCGATAGGCAACAGCTGCACTGAATTAACCAAGCTCGGTGTCATTAAACTGGAAACAGCTGTTCTCCATATGTTTTTTGAATGTTTGTGTGATGTGACAATGTCCTTTTACAGTTCTCTAACAATTACATGGAAGTTTATTTGAAAAACATGACTTTCAATCGGTATTCGCGTGATCGTTGGGTGCTGCCGTTGTTGGATACAATCCAATTTTATGTGAGTGTTTCAAATTGTTGTACAAAACGTTGTTATAACCGTCCATTGTTACCGTAATGAGAAAGTGTTATCTGTTCTGATAAACAGAAATTCAGATTTATTCGGTCAAAGAAAACGTTCGCGAAATTGTGAAATCCAAATATGGAGTGAATACTGATGAGACTGAAAACCGAAGGGTTACTGAGTTTATTGACAAGCTTCAATTCTATGTGAGGACTTGATTCATGTCTGTTTTTTTATCAAAAAATATCCGCGCAGGAAAAATGCTGCGGGTCCCTGGGTCCATCAGATTACATCGGCAGTCGCTGGTCGCAGTCCGGAAACCTGGACTCGGAAGAAATGGAAGCACCGCTATTTCCAGTCTCGTGCTGTACACAGATAATGGGCGCGTCGGCATTAAACCCGCTCGCTAAAAGTTATGCTCGGTGTCAGCAATTCGGAGCCAACCGACAGTGGAGATACTCATTGGTGAGGGGTCGAGTGCAAAGTGTGTGTTGATTGATCCGCCGACTTTTGATGTAATAGCCGGCAACAGAGTGTTCGAAGTTCGTTTCTCTCCCAACTAATGAGTGCTAGCGCGTGCTTGTGTGTGCGGCAAACGTGTGACAATGGATGGTTGATGACGATGGCACCTTTGACAGATTGTTGAGAAATGAAGAGTGTTTAGCATCAATGTTGCGGCGGAGAAGGTCCGATGGACTACAAAGACTCGTTTTGGTACATCACTAACACTCTTCGAGGGACGAGATCGTATGTGCCGCCGTCGTGCTGCAAACAAGCACAAGTTGGAAGAGCATGGGCTCCGGTTCCAATCGATCCGATGTGTACTACATACAACTACTTGTCAAAAGCGTTTGATTCATCTGTTAACAATGTTGTGAGTGTTATGAAAATCTAACAGAGAGTGAACTTGACGTGCAACTGACACGATGAAAGAGAAACGATGGTTTTCCTTTCAGGGATGCAGCGATAGACTTCAATCGTGGTTTAACGAACAAATTTGGATTTTCGTTGGTTTCGGGTTCGGATCTTCCATCACAATGGTAATCAAAAAGTAATTGAAGACAATGTTGCAGACGTATTTTTTCAGATGCTTGGATTCTGCTTGTCTTGCCTGCTCATTTCTAAAATTCGAATCTACCATGTTATCAGAGACGACTACTGAACACTTCCCATGCTCCACAGCAGACAGGGTACACACGCATTTTCTTCTTACTTATTGTGTAACTTTTCTTATTCTGACGCAATTCACAAAAATCCCAATTCGTTCTCTTGCCCCCGTTTTTTTTCTGTCAATGTTCCTTTACCTGTGTTCTCATGTGCCTCTCCTCTTTTATCTTGATCGAATACAAACTCATTAAAGAAAATTCATTGCAAGCACTGACAAGCGTCATAGCACTGTGAAAAGTGAAGATGTCATGCCATGATTTGTAGAGCGCAAGAATATACAGGTAAGTAAGCTGACAATTTGAAAATATCAGATAATAGATAATGAGAACAATTAGGTGATTAGAATTTCCAAGCGGGTCGTTTCTCGGAGGAACTGTCCTTTTTCGTTCGGCTGAAGAGCGGCCGAGACGGAGAACTGCGCTCCATTCGTTTTTCTGCGTCGGATGGCGACAGCAAGTTTCTGAAATTTAGTATGTCAAGTAGTTGTTCGAACGTTTCTTGATTACCTGCTAGAGGTAGATGGCGTCGTTTCCAAGTTTGGGGACTTCGACTTTGCTGGGCTGCGATCACGGAGCCTGGTGAGAATTGAAGGCGATTTGGCTCGAGATGGAGACTTTTCGCGAGCGATTCTGGAAAATAACCATTTGCGATTCGTTTTCTTCTGTTTTTTCTCACTCTTTCGCGGCTTCTTTAGCTGCTTTTTCAGCTTTCTCCTTTTCTTTCTCTGCCTTTTTCTCGGCTTCTTTCCTGGTGCGTTTCTCACTGGCTTCCTCACGTTTGTCTTTCATTTGGCTCACGAAGTTTTGAAATACACCATGTGAGGTGATGCTCTGAAATTTTTACCAGATAGGTTTGTTGAACTCAATCCAATTTACCATTCGCTTTTTTGAATGAGTCTCGGAACTGGATTCATCAGTCAGTCGCTCTTGAAGTTGCTGGATCAACTCGTTTTTTCTCTGAAATCAGTGCATATGAACGATTACTATCAAAATGCATACCTGAAGAGCGCTTTCCAAGTCTTCAACTTTCTCCTTCCATTCGTTCTCACTCTCTTGGTCGATCGCATGGGTGTTGAAGATAGTTCCAACTTCAGCTTCGATTCTTGACTGTTCTGCTTTCTCAGCTTCCAACTGCTCTTTTTCATATCTCAATTCTTCGAGAAGCTCTTCTCGTTTGCTGATTTCCTTCTCAGTGATCTTTTTCTGTTCTTCCATTTCATCTTGCATACGAGAGAGTTCGTTGTTCCTAGACTCCAACTTCTCTGTCATCTCAGCAATAGCAGCCTCCTTCTCGTTGATTTTTTCTTGAATAGAGTTGTCAAAAAGGACAACGGTAGTCTCTTCATTCAACTGTTGAGTCTGAAACGTTTAGTGTCAAAATTATCAACTACCCACAATATACCAGCTCGTCAAGTTTTGAACGCATATCATTGAGCTCGATTTCTCTTTCTTTCAGACAAGATTCCAGTTCACCGACTCTTTCCGTCTTGCTGCACACTTCCTTTTCTTTCTCCTGAATGGTTTCTTTGTACTTCTTGAGCTCTTCTTCATGTTCTTCCTTGATAACGGTGAGCTTCGTTTCGGACGTCGTTGCCTGCGTTGTATTCGTTCTGCAAAATGGGGAAAATTTCATGGTTACAACTGTCAAAAAAGATTACTCTTGAAGCTGAGCAGTTTTTGCTGTTATCTGTTTCACCTCTTCGTTCTTCTTGACAAGTTCTTCTTTGATGCTGCTCATTTGTTCAAGCATGTCATTAACTCTGAAAACAATAAGTTCTGAAGAAGTTCGACTCAATTATGGTATGGCACCTGAGATGCAGTTTCTCAATCTGGTCGCTTTTTGAAGTGCTGTCACTTTCCAGCTGAGCGATAGTCTTCTCAAGTTCTGTCGTCTTTTCCTTTCCAGATTCTTGGGTTGAAACTTTCTCAGTCAGTTGAGCGACTTCTTTCTCCAGCTCCTCAATGTTCTTATTCTTCATCTCAATCTCTTCAAGAAGTTCTTTGTTTTCATTTGCCGCATCAACGTTGGTTGCAGTGACATTCTTGGACTGCTCTAGTTGATTCAACAGATTCGAGTTCTGAGCTTCCAACTCCTTGATTTTCAGAGTCTTCTCGTTTCCATACTCCTTCTCGTTTTCGAATGCACTCTTGAACTGATCAATCTGTAATTCACAAGTTATAACCAAATGCGTTCCACCGTTGTCTACTTCTGCTTGGAGCACGCGAACAGTCTCAGAGTGTGTCTCTTTGTGTTCCTCAAGCTCTTTCTGTGTGTTTTCTTGCAACAATCGGTTCCTATCTTCAGTGTGAGTGAGCTCCTGCTCCAGTTGCTTGCGAAGAGTCATGATCTCCGCATCTGAATACTAAATGTTGTCATGCTTCTATTTTACCACTAACCTTTCCCGCTGATTCTTTCGCGGTATTCCTCCAATGTGCGAGTCAGCTGTGTGGTGTCCTCTACAATCTTGGCCAACTGTTCGGTAATGTCGTCTTGCTCTTCGTCTTCAATTTTCTGGCTCAACACTCTAATTTCAGCAGCGAGAATGCTTTTTTCGGTTCTGAGAGCTTGAATTTCAATCTGAGCAGATTCTCTGAGCTCGTCTTTGTCGAGTCGAGCAGATTCTTCAAGTTCTTCTTTCAGGCTGGTGTACTGCTCTTCCAGTTCGTTGAGTTTGCAGCTGAATTCCTTCTTCATCGCATGCTCTCTGACTTCTGCTTGCTGGCGTTCTTTCAGCAAAAGACTCTCATAGTGTTCTTTTGTTGTTTCTTTTTCTTTGGTCACACTATCGAGTACCTGAAATGGGATTATAAAATGAGTACAACGAGTAGAACTGTACCGCTTCCAGCGCATCGACTTGAGAAAACTGCAACTGTGTCTGAGTTTCACTTTGGCTTTGGAGGTTATCTCTCTCCTTTTCCAAGAACTCAACTTTGTTTTTCAGAGCTTTTACTTCAATTTGAAGGTCCGAAATCACCGACTCCAACTTTTCCTTTGCAGCTTCCACAACGGTTAGCAGCCCTGAAGGTACTCCATAGATTCCAAAACAGACTTCTGTTAACATACTAGCTTTCCGTCTCAACTCTTCTTCTTGCTGTTGGAACTTCTGCTTGCACTCTGTGAATTCTGATGTAACAGCAGTCAAGCGACGAATGTTGTCGTTTGTTTCAGTTTTCACTTGATCCAACTGTAAGGATTCTTATAGAGATTGTTACCCATAGTTGTGTACCTCTTTGGTAAGAGCCTGAACTTCTTTCTCTTTGTTCTGAAGTTTCTTCTCCAGCGCAGTGACTTCATGTTTGCACGAAACCAACTCTTCCTTACTCCGTTTGGATTGAAGTTGCAGTTCTTGGAGACGATCATGGAACTCGTCTTGCCTGAAATGGTGAACATCAGTCACTGGGATGTAGCTTCTGTTACCTGGCCAGTAGTTCTTCTTTCAATGCTTCTTCGTGATCTCTCAATGCTTCCAGTTCCTTGGTATAGAGCATCTTGGCAGCAGTCAACTCCGTTTCGTACAACGATTGAGCACGACGAAGTTTCATTTCAAATGTTTCCCCAAGTCGTTCTTTTTCAGCTCTCAATGACTTTCGTTCTTCTTCCAGGCGCTGGATTTCGAGAATATATCTGGAAAATAGATATTAATTTCAAAAACACGTCCCCACTCCCACTTCTGTTCCAAGTTCAGCAGCTGAGTGTGCGAAAATCTCTGCTCGAGCACTTGTATCTCTTTCTGATGCTCCTTCCTCAACTTCTCCAGCGCTTGCTCTTTCTCACGCTCAAACTTGTCCTGCAAAGCTTGAAAGCTCTTCATCCTTGCTTCGAAATCCTTTTTGGCACCCAACACTTCTTCGGAAAGTGCGATAATCTTCCCAGAGTACTCTGCTTCTAATTTTCGTTCTCTCTCAGCAACTCGTTCTCTGTAACAAACATTTTCACATGCCTAGATGGAATGATAGTATACCTGTATTCGCTGAATGTGCCCATTACATTGTACTTCTGCTTCTCATACTCAGCTACGGTTTCTTCTAATGTCTGGATTTTGCGCTTCAACTCTGTTTCTCGTATTGCGGGTTGGGCTGAAATGTTTCATCAATGCTACATCACCCCGCTTGCGGCTAACATACGTGAATTGTTCCTAGAAGTGTTCCTAGATGACTCTCTTCCAACATGCGCAAGTTTGAATACGGATAGTAATGTAGACGAGTTGTCGATGTCATGTTTGGAACTGGCTCGCGAATGTTGACTGATTGGAGAGATTGGTGAAGGTGACAACGGTCCACTTGGCTGTCGTCGGAGAACTGGAGATGGTGGAGCTGGTCCGACTGTTGGTGTTCTGACATTCCCAGAGAGACAACTCAGTTGGTGAGCTGGTGGAGGTGCTGGCCAGGCGGCTATTTCCGGGTGTGACTGCCTGACAAACGGCCTAGTGATACCTACGGCTGGTTCTCTGAAAAGTGATCCAGAAGGTTAAGCTGATTCAAGCGTTTCAAAAGTGTCAAGTTTCAAGAGTTAGTAACTTACTGAGTGCCGTGTGGTCGAGGTGATCTGCTCATTCTTCTGGGTGATCGATTCCCTGTAGGAGAGACGGATCGCAGACTTCCATCAAACTCTTCGGATAATAAACCCAACTGGAAAACAGAAAATGGTTTTGAATAACCAAAACCCACTCACTCTTTCGCGTAGTCTTTCTGACATTGAAAAAGGGCTGGAAGCAGCCCCCGACTTTGATTAACTGATGATAATTGTTGTTTTTCGCGCTGAAAATGGAATCGATTACAATTCAAGATAGTGAAAGATGAAATAAGCTCGCGAATCTTCGGAAAACCCCCAAGATGCATTGCGAAACAGGATGATTGCGTTCAAACTTTGAAGAACAAAGAGAGAATATAAACAGTACATATTTTCAGTCGTGTAGTTATCGAAAAGATAGTTGATGACATCAACGACATCAGAAAAAAAAACGTACAGAGCCTAAAGATTCAAAATAATAAAAGGGAAGTGATTCACAAAGATATAGGAGAGACTGGGCATCGAATGAGCAACTGTTCGGGCGCGAGAGAGCGGGAAGAGAGCCAACTGTCGCGCCTTGTAGCCGACATGATACTACTCGACGGTGGCGGGTACGAATGGACGTTGTGCTGCTGCTCGGAGAGAAACACCCACTGCGATATCAGATAATGAGTACGCACACTCTTAGTGCACATATGATACGTTGACAAGACGTCGGATGTCACGATGGCCGGCGATACGGCCGCCCGGCAGTGTACGGAGGGACCATAGTAATGATCGGAGCAGTTGGGCCAAGTTATTGACAAATCGAACAGAGAATTAGTGAACCGGTCATCTGACATCAACATCCGGTTTCTGAAAGGTTCTAGATCAAAAAAGTATTGCAGGCAAAACACAAAAATTATTTTTTTATTGTTCAGATTTACCGAACGCGCACGTTTTGTGACAACCACAAATCTGAAGACAGTTGAATAAAAACAATTTATTAAAAACATTCATAATGACATGTTCAAAATCACAAGTTTCCGGGAAGTTAATCATTAACCGTATTTTTACAGAGAATATACAATTGTACAAAAATAAGTTTGGTTAGAAGAAGTTGATGAACGTCATCTCGTAAGTCTCAAACTCGAGATCGTGTTCTTCGTACAAAGATCTCAAAAACATCAAGTCCGGCAGTAATGCTCTCGGCAGATCAGTGAGCAATACCTCGTATATTGTGATCCAAGAGAAGCACAGAACATTGTTCCTCTAAAAATTATCAGATTCAAAAAAGTCAACAAAAAGAGAACTCACCGCTTGGAAGACCTCAATACGGCGTTTGATGAACTGTTTTGCCATGTTCGGCACTTCGTCGCCATCGAAACCTTTGTGATTTGCTTCAAAATCGACAATCTTTTCAGCATATTGTTGTTGGAGAGGATCTGGAAAAATTTTTTAACCTTGCCATCCACGACTACACAATTTCTAAACATACCTTCATTGGTTAGAACCCGTCCCTCTACAGTGAGCTGAGTGACTCTTCTCTGGATACTGGTCCTGACAGAATGCAAGATTCGCGGTGGGAGTTTTTGGATATTTAGAGGAGAAACAGTGACGGAAGTGACGATCGCTGCCTTGTTCTCGTTCTCATTCCGTTGCTTATCTGAATAAATCCTTTGTATTTCTATATTCAACACCGAAAACTCACTCTCTCTGTCTGGAATCGGGTTCGGGGCGCACACGATTGGTTCAGCTTTTTTCTCGTAAGATGCGACAATTTGCTGTTTCTCACGCAGCGCTGCTTCAAGAACAGCATCATCCGTCTCCAGCTCCTTTGCCCTAGCAGCTGCCAACAGCCTTTTCTCCTTTTTCGTCAGCTTCGGCGGATTTTCAGAGCCTGGCGGCTTATCTGCTGGAGCATCGGATTTTGTCGACGTCTCGCTCTTCTCCACAATTTTCTGGACAACTGGCATTTGCTTGTGCACAACACGGCACTTCTCAGGCATTGGTTGAATCAGCGAAGGTCCGCGTTTCTTGTTGGACACGACTTTCCACTCGTCATCGTCGACTTTCTTGGTTATCACAGGAGTATAGACTACTGGGATGTCGGCCACTGGTTCTGGAGCTTCCATAGAAGACATCGATTCGGAGCGGGAACTCTCTGAGGACAACGAACTGGTAACAGCATCAGCTTCGTCTACGTTCAGCGTTCTTTCCGGTGCAGTGTACTCGAAGGTGTGTGAAGTCATGTCCACAGGAGAAGTTTCTTCTGTTTGATCTGCTCCCGGTTCACTATTGTCATGATCCTCTTCATCCGGACGACTGTCATCCTCACTGTAGTGACTTTCATCAGACTGAGGATCGCCATGTTGACTCTTATCGAACGAATCCTCATACTCTTCCTCGTCAGTCTCATACTCTTCCTCTTCGACATCTTCACATTGAATGTTGTTCTCGTCAATTTCAACTACTTTGGGCGTTTGACTGGTGGAAAACCTTCCTTCGACGTCCTCGGAACTGTATGACGATTGATATTCCTCGCTCTAAAAACAAAAAATCAGTTCCAAACAAACAATGATCGAAAACTTACAATTTCCGAACATCTCGAGTACGTAGAGCACCCAGAGGATGAACTGGTTTGTCCAGTGCCAACCGGGACCAAAACATTTTGTGTCACAACTAACTGCTGGAATGCATTGCCAGACGAGTCATAGACCACGTTTTGATAGTTGACGTGCTGGCTTGGTGGTGGATACTGCATAGGCGAGGCTATTTGAGAACAGCAAGCAGGACCAAGTTCACTGGGCACTGGTCCTTGACTGATCATTTGTTGAGGAGGTAGATATTGTTGCGGCAACGGAACCGTTGTTTGCACGGGAAGCGGGTGACCCATCATTTGCTGTGGCAGAACTGCCATTTGCGAAGAAGGTCTCAACATTGGCGGGTGTTGCATAAACATTTGCGGTGACATCACTTGTGGTGGCGGGACTCTTGGATTGAATGGGACCGGAGCCATTTGCGGTGGAAGTCCTTGATGCGGACCCAAGTACTGTGGAATGTTGGTTCTTTGGTTGGGAGCATTCCATGTGAACGACGGCGTTGGTTGTTGAACTTGCTGGAATTGTTCAGATATTCATCAACTTTGTTCTGTTTTCAATGCAGGTTTCAATCTTGCCGTTTCACTTGAGACAAACAGAATTTCGGAGACACAAATGGTTCTCATCACGTGAAGACTTAATTGAAGGAGACAGCCGAGAAACCTTTTTACGTTTTTTTTTCTGTTTTTGATAGATAACGGTGTTTGACCGAAAATTTCGAACAGAACCGGCAACGTACCTGATGAGAAGCGTCCAAACGACTGACCAAACTGGGTAGATTGTAATGTACTTGGCCAGTGGGCTGCATTGAGTAGTGCTGCTCGATCGGAAAGTGTGGAATCTGGTTGTGTTGATTCATCAGCTAAAGGATATGTATTTAGAACATTGGTTTCCGAAAAGATATACAAACCATCTCAACATCCGGCGAGTTCAGCAGCGTTTCATTCTCAAAGTTCCACAAAAGAAGTGGATCATCCGAGTTGAAAGCAGTCTCTGCGAGATCCCTGAAGCGGGGATGGAGTTTATGAAGGTTGTTGTAAGTGTAGAGAATCTGGAAATTAGGTTCGTTAAGAATTCTGCTTTGTCATCGGATAAAAACTCACTGTTTCTAATTGAGATCTTCTATTGATACAATTCGACATAAAGTGCATGTCGCGGCTGTGATCGTCGCTAACATTGTTACCCGTCCATTGGGACATCTTTTGACGCATTTTGGCTGCAAATGAAGGCTTCAAATGGAGTGTGAATACAAATGAGCTTGCAAGACGGATATATGCGACCAGCGACGGCGCTGAGAGAGCTGACAACGTGTTGGACAGAAATGTGGTTTTTTCTAGAAAGCACGCAATGCATTAGCGGAATGTTGGTGCACATAACGTTCTTAGAAGGAGCAATTTCCGGAGTGCAAGAAAAAAATAGAGCCGTTTTTTAGTCATAGCTCGCGGTTTTGCCCCGTTTCGTTCAGAAATGCTCGGGTTACATTCAATATGAGTCACTCTTTGCCTCCAGCTAGATCAATTGATTTCAAGTACTCAACTTGGTAATCCGCTAGAAAAGACTGGTAAAGTGAACCAATCCAAATAAATAACGGTAGGAGGACCAAATAGAGGGGAAGGTCAGACGCTAATTACACACGCAAGCAGAGGCAGCGAAACTGAACGAAACCGGACGGCAGATAACCGAAATTTGCATGCCACACTACCACTACTAAACCGGACAAGTGAAACGCGAGGTGCGATAAAAAGAGATATACGGGGATTACTGTGTCTCTCGAAATCGGTTAATTTTCGAGAGAGATTTTTTATGAGTCAAGGAAAGTGAAAGAAACTAACAGGTGGCGAATGGCGTGTGTCAAAAGAGACGAGCGCGAGGACGGAAATACGCGGGTCGTTCGAAAGGACAAATGGACGATCGGGGCCAAGGGTCCGCAGTTTTTGCCCGCGTACACATACATAGCAGTCAGATGTGCGTGCGCGCGGCCGGTCACAGCCCAGTCGCACACAGAACCACTCACTCCACCACACCCCTCACACACACAACTGCATCCAGAGCGGAGCGCGGACTGCAGCAGATGATTTTCGGCGCTCTAGACTAACAATGGGCCCCAGTCAGTCGTGTGCCAGAACATGTGTCAAGGGTCCCCTCGCCACATGTAATGGTTGATGGCGCACCTGGCATTGTTGTTTCAAGGTCAATGGAAACAATGCACTTTTTATACTTGACGATTATTTCTGAGAGGCGAACATGGTCATGTTTCCACGCATTAAAATGAACACGCCTCTCTCTCTCTCTCTTCTGAACAAAAAAGAAAGACGGTGGACAAGGAAGGAAGGCGAAGGGATGCGAGTGATTCACCGTTTATGTGATAATCATCTATCTCTTCCTTCACTTTCTTCTAAACTGTAGCAAAAATATGACCGACTGATGATAAGAACTGCCAAACAAAAACGGCCGTCGAGAAGAGGACATGCGAGAAAAGGAAACCGAAGAGAGAAGAACATTCTCGTTTTCATAAGAAATTGTAGTGCTCGAATAGATCAAATCAAAATGAAAAGGGAGTGGAGAAGGGGACGGGGAAGGGGAATGATTGATATATTCCCGAGACAATTCTGTCTGAAGTATGTGGAAATGACAAAAAACTCAAGATTAAAGACATTTTTACCGAACAAACATCAAGAAACAGAATCAAATATGAGAAAACCAAATAAATTAGAAATCGTTTAAGGGAGCAATACAACAAAACATCGAGAAAAGAAGGAAAGCACGGGAAGAAGATCTTAAAGCAGTAACGGGAACGAGGATAGATCGAAGAAATGAAGAAATGGTTCAACAGGAACAAAAGAACATCACGGAGAAAGGTAGCTTGCATGTGCGTGCAGAAATTTTATAGCCGTGCATCAGCGAAAATATTGGTTTCTTGTTGAATGGAATCTATTCATTTCCGGCAAAAACCAATCAAAGTCGTGCTAGGCCAGCAAAAACACATCGAATGAGACATTTGCAGATACCCTTCTCACAAAAACATGCAAAGCGAGCGGGAATTATGAACGGGGAGGGAACGAGAGATTAGTTGACTAGCCATTCAATGAACTCTTTCTCAACACGTTCAAAATCTTCGCCGGAGTGGAGAGAGAGGAAGTAGAGGTATGGCGCCCAGAGTTTCACCTCCGACGACGCAATGGCCCGGTACATAACGTTTGCAATAGTGTTGAGCCCCTGAAACAGACATGTACAAAACATAAATGTTTTTTAAAGCTCACCTTAACACGCAATTCTTTCAGTCTCTTCCCCAAAAACAGACTCCCAGCCTGACAGACAGATCCGTCGTAGAACATCGCATTGAAGTTGACATTGATGTCAAAGGGGTGGTGAAGATCTGGAACATTAAGTGTTTTTGTAACAGGTTAAACGAAGAAAACATACCGTCTAGCCTCTCAAATGTCGAACATAGAATGTCCTTTTTCCTCTCGACACAGAGAATGATTGTTTGTGACGAGAGGTTTGACAACGCGTAGCTCAACAGCTCTATTTTTGCATCTAAACTTAGGTCTTGAGATTAATATAGTCTCGGAATACTCACCTCCAACAGCTTCCTTCAGCCAGTCCTCATTGACGGAGTTCTTCTCATTCTGCTTCTTCAAACTTTGACGGAGTTCCTGTTGAGCGGTGCTGCGAGTCTTCACTTTGAACAGCTCTTTTTTCCGGACCACATCAAAACACGCCCGCATCTCTTTCACGTCTCGATCGACCTGGGAATCCGGAATCACTCTTTCTGGAGTTGCGAGCGGCGCGAGAGGTTTGTTTTTTTGTTTTTTCTTCGCAATCAAACGAAGTTTCTCTGCCACTTTCTCTTGTTTTTCTCGTTCCTTCTTCTCTTCTCTCATTTTTTCTATTCTCGACTTTGGTTTGGAGGTACGGGGTACTGGATCTGGTGGAATGATCTCATCCTTCACTGGTTTCGCTCTGAAAAATGGTGTAATTAATTTATGCAGTCTGTAATTAGTCTCACTGTTTAGAAGACTCCTCTTCGATTGCTTTGTTCTTGAGCAATGCCATGTTCTCCTTGTAGAACCGATCCAGCATCTCATCTTCAGTTTCCTCGACGACCATGGGCTTCTTAGCTTTTTTTGATTTGTTCTTCTTGGCTGGAGGTGCTTTCTGAGGAACCACTGTGTTGGATGCCTTGTCCGAACCAATCTCCCTAGAAGAAAATTGTTTTTAAAGAGGATCAGAGTTTAGAAAACATACTTTTCGGACTCTTCCGTGGTTGTCACATTGAAATCGTGACCCGGTTGCTTCTCCTTTCTGGCTTTGCTATAAGCTGATGCGGAACTGCAAAAGGTAATGATTCTCATTATATAAAATTCATGTGGTATCTTTTTGTTTGTCTGTGTTCTGTGTGTCCGTCCGTCCACGTTTTCAACCTACATCACCCAAGGTGGCGGGAAACTGATTTTTCACGTCTAAAAGGGTGGACGAACGCCGTAGACGTCTATTTTATCACTGTTTTATGTTCTTTGATCCCTTCTATCTTACAGCCGACACATTGCTCCGACACCGACACATGGGTCTTTTATTGGTCAATACTATAGGGACGTAAACTAGTAATAGATTTTCCCACGAGATAAGATCGTAAAGGTCAGTAGCTATCGATTTTCGGTAAATATATTCATGAACGCAGCCCAAACTTGACTCCGCCCAATACTGCAGGGGTTTCTGGAATTGATCATTCATCGTCAGTCGTCTTCCGAACCCGGTAGAGGCTGACCGAAATTCTCCGAGTATCCACTAT
>LR537749.1:77247-191420 GCA_900883565.2 Caenorhabditis panamensis | reverse complement strand
TTCGTGGCGAAAGGGATCAACCATTATTTCCCTTATTGGGAAAAATGGGCCAAGAAGCACAACTGATAAAATAAGAAACACTCCGGTTCCTTCTAGGCGGAAGTTGACTCGATAACTTCAAATCGACCCGTCCTTCAAGACCAGGAGCGTTTTATAAATAAGGAAAAAGGAAGAAGAAGATTTGTGTGGCTCTCTGTTTGTTGACGGATTTCAAGAAGTGCTTGAATGGCGGCGCAAGCCGGCGAAGCCAGGCTTGTTACAGTGTATTCTTCATAACTTTAAGTAATACCTGTCAGCTTTCGAATTTCCGGATCGCTTTCCGACTGCAAGTGCGGTGGTTGATCTGAGTATTGGAGTTTCCTGAAGCTCCATCAAGGAATGTGCTGCTTCGATCTCGCTGAAACGAATCACAGTCAGAAGATATACTTCATTGTCCAGTTTTACCTTCCAGTTGTAGCTGTCGTAGAAATGTTTCGTGGACGATTCGGTTTCATATCCACAATAACGTTCGGTTTCGTTGGTGCTGGAATTGCTTCTTTTTTCGATGCAGTCACTGCTTGCACTTTTCTAGTCAATGCGGCAAGAGGATCTTGCTTTTTAGATTCCATTGGTGTTCTCGATTGCTCTTGCTCCATCGACTGCACTTTCGTTGCAGTTGGCTGTTGGGACTGCTTCTTCGATGACGTGTTCGATGCCGTACTGTGATGACTATTAGAGGCTGCACTGATTCTTGTCGGAGCGTTGTTCGACTTGGTTTCACGGTTGTTCGGATGCTGTTCAGTCTTGCGTTTCTCTGCTGACGCTGAATTCCCTTCACGAGCGTGGCTTGTAGCGTTGGAAGAGTCAACAGAATTCACGACGGTTCCCTTGTCGTTCGCGTTCTTCAAAGGAACAGAAGTCTCCAGGTGTTTCTTATCATTTGAATGGCTAGATGACTGAACCAGTTGAGCACGACACTGGTTAACATCACGTATTTTCCGTTGGTCAACTACTTCAACTCGCTCATCATTGACAGTTTTTTGAGCCGAAGTCGCAGGTTCTTTGTTGTTGAACGTTTGAGGTTTCACATCTTTGAATTGGGATACCATAGCACGGGTAGTGATAGAAGGCACCATAACTTTTGTCTCATCTCGCTGCTTGTACTTCGAAGAGGCAAAAGTTGTCCCGTTGCTCGACTGGCTGGATGAGTGGAGGTGTTGTGGATTTTTCTTTACATCAGGTTTTTTTGTCGGAGATGTAGCTGCTTCGCCTGCTCTGCTCTCGGAAGGTGTTTGAGTTTCCGAAACTGTTTTGCTACTTGTCAGCTGCATTTGAAGCACAACATTCTCAGCCATGATTTCATCTACTGTTCGAGGCAATGGAGTCGTCGGAACTGTGTTGATTGGGGTAACAGTCATTGCTATTTCGTTTTTCAATACAGCAGCACAAGAATCAGGATCCATGACATTTGATTTGTCCCGTGAACTGTTTCTGGACGGAGTCTGAGTCTCCGGAGCTACCCGATCACTTGATTGATTTGATGACTTAGTGTCAACAGTGACTGACGATTCTTCTTCTTTTTTCTCAATCTCTCTTGGCTCCTCTTTTTGTCGTATCTGATCCAGCATGCTGTGATTTGACGTTGTCGGTTGCATTGGGTCGTCAAATCCAAATGTGTACTCGTCGGACTCATCAGAACGTTGAGTATTGGCAGACGGTTCGTGGGTGATCACAGAAGTAGATGGTTCAGCCTGAAGATTATTTACATGTAGCACTGACATAAAACCTTGATCACTTACACTTACGATCATTCCCAATGCCAGTTTCTCATGTTTTCTTTTCTTCAGCATCGTTTTCTTGTATTCGATATTGCCTTTTCCTCGTTTCTGAAACAAAAGATTGATACATACTAATGAAACGAAAAACAGTCGGGATAGTTACTTACATCATGCAAACCTTGTTCGTGGATAGAAAGGATCACAGGTGTATTGCACACGACTTCCGAGTATTGATTGATCAATTGTTCGGAAGGTCCAAATTCTCGTGGTTGCTGATTCTGAGAACTTCTATATTTTGTGCGAATCATGCTAGAAACCGACCACTTGGAAGTTCACTTGGTTTCCGTGTTGTGGAATATTTGGAACAGCATTGCACTGATCACCGCTTCCGTAGCAAACGTTCCCTTGCTGATCCCACTGCTGCTGTTGTCCAAGTTGTCTAGGAACGAACTGATCTTGTCCATCCTGAGCAAACACTTGTTTGTTCAATGGTTCCCATTTTTGAAAACATACCTGCGACAGCATTGTAAAATTAGACTCCTGTAGCCAAGGTCCAGGAGCGGCGTGATATGGCATGGCATTTCCAGAGACCGAGCAGGGTGTAGTGTTGTTTCCAGATCCAGGGTGCATCATTACGTTCCCAGCAGTAGGATAAAACAAATTTCCGTTTCCTTGTGCGGAAATACATGGGTTCATTGCGGAAAGGCGGTATTTTTCAAAACCAGGAGGAATTTTTGGCAACACATTGGTAGAAGGAGCAGTTTCATACGGTATGTTGTTGACAGGAGCAACATGATACGGGATGTTGCTGACAGGAGCAGTCTGGTATTGAAAGTTGCTGGCAGAAGCAGGCCCTCCATATGGCATGTCATTCACAAGAGCAGGACCGTACTGCGCTTGTGCTCCGTCATGCGAAACCATACCCGATCCGGAAGAAACGCAATGCCAGTTGTTATTTGGAGCAAAGCAGTATCCATTGTTCCACATGGATTGTGACTGTACCTGGGTGTTCCACATTTGTGGAGGTGGTTGCATCGGCGCGGCAGGTAGCATCTGTGATTTTTAGGATTCACTTAACTTTGGGTTTCATTCGCTCACCTGCTGTGCTGGGTATCCTCCGTTTTGGTAGTAGGGCGTCATAGGAAGTGAGTGAGCATTTCCTTGTTGTAGGAATTCAGCAGAGTTTTCTGCTCCGGACGGTGGCTGGAATTGGTGAACCTGTGAAAAAGAAGATTCGTACCCTGAAGTGGTGATAGAATTCACAAACCTGTTGCTGCTCAACATATGGAGTCTCATTGTTTGGAGCTTGTACACCCGGTTGTTCTGTCTGCTGCTGTGGCACTCTCTGTTGACTGGGATTCCAACCATCGGGAAAAACGGTTAAATCAAAAAGAACGACAGGTTCTTTCAACTGCAACGAAGATGTTGAACGAGATGATAGATTGATTTTGACTCACGACTTTGTGGAGTTTGGTTGACAGTTCGTTGTCCAATGAGAAAGGTAGTTTTGGTTGTGTTTGAGTTGAATTTTCCTAAGAAAAACACATTTTAATACATCAGCAAGGTTACTCATCACTCACTGTTTTTCGAGGTAGCATTTTTACCCGAGGTAGCATTTTTACCAGTATTTGCGGCAGTTTATATACAAAGCGTTAGTAAGCGGGGTATATTCTGGAAAAAAAGAGTAACGAGGGAAAAAAAGAGTGATCACTAATTTGAAACTAAAACAGTAGGCGGGAGTAATGATGGAAAAGTTGTTAAAACATTGAATGAATAATCTGAATTTCGAACAATCTTTTTGGAATGCACTAGAATTCAACTCAAACCGTTTTTAAGGGAGACTCCGGAAACATATACGGTAGGTTTGATAAACGGAAACAAATTTCTCTTCGGTAGTCAAGTTATTTGAATTATATCTGATTGAATTTTGAAGTCACATAAGCACTTGAGCAACGCGCGAAAAAACGGAAAGTTTCGGTCCGAAATGATAATGTTTTCCATTGTTAGGAGGGTGGTCGATGGCAGACAACTGGGGTCACTGAACAGTGTTCGTGTACAGGGCCGAGATGCAGAGTGGTTAGACAATGGCGCCCCTCCAATGATATGCGCCTGGACATAAGCGAGCCGCCTCTCTCTTTTTTCGAATCAATAGTCGATGGGAGGGCGCCCTTCTGTCGAAAATGTTGTGAAATGTAGGGAGCGTTCCGTTTTTGTGAAACGTAAATGATTCATTCGAATAGGAGTGGGAAATAGAACAATGATGGTTCAAGGATCAGAAAATCAATAGGAAAAACACAGGGAACTGAAGAGAAGCTATTGGAGGACCGACGCACATTACTTCATCTACAGTTGCAAGCAGATTATTTACGACTAGGAGAGAGCCACAATCTGTTCATTTGGTTTCCCGATCCATCGGAATAGTCCGCATCAGTCGTCGTTAAAGAAACCACTGCAAGAGCAAAAAAGAAAGGCCTGCCGTGTACATAACGGAAAAACAGTCAGATGATACCCGCAGAAATTTTTAAAAGGGCAACTGTTCGCGCGCGTCGGAAAACCTTCTCGACTTCAAATTATGTTTATATTGGCAAGATTCAAACACGCGAAGGATGAGAAGAGGAAGGTTTGCGGAAGTAGCTACATTTCTTTTGTTCTTCTGTTGGAAAATAGTAAAACATCAAAACTAAATCATCAATTGTTCCATTTTCTTCACGAAAAACAGTTTTGAACGTGTATGACTCACTGAATGACTGAAAAATACGTTAAAAATGTCTTTATTCAAAGAAAAAAAAAGTTGATTCATTGTATTGACAGGTTATTATTTCAAAAAAAAAACATCCATATCCAGGCTCACCACGATCCACGAACTCTTTTGTTTTTGTGTTCATATTGTCAGTGAACAGTCGACTTTCAATCCCATTAACAACGGTTCTCAGCAAGTTATCAGCATTGTTCACAACCAGTGGGTAATGCCATAAGTTTGTGTTGATTAGCAAATGCTCGTTGGATAATGTTCCTGAACTCTTAATGAATCACCCAAGATGTCCGCGGGTGAACCCCATACCGCCAGTTACTCCGAATGATCTGTCAAACGGCCGCAAATATCAAAACGCTAAGTCTACAAACGTTGGATTTCAAAGATAGTTTCCTTATTTTAGTAGTTTTATATTTCAAACTGGTCAAAACATGCGGAGAGCTGCTGGGTCACATATTCGAAGTAATCGGCAGAAGTTAGCATTGTTGCAGAGGGCAAATCTTGATGACAAACGGATTGCGCCTTCCCTTAAGTTAGTCTCCTATTATTTTAAAAAATTTAGTCATTGTCACATTTCAGGTCCCGTTATGTGAAGAACATCTTGGACAAACGTGCCGAGAAGCAGAAACCATTCGACAAGAACTATAACGTGCAGACGTCGCTGAGCTTAGTCGTTGATCGTCCTCCGGTGACTCGTCATGCTCCTCGGTAATTGCTTTCATGTTGTCCATGCCACGTTGTGATAGCATTCTCAAGTGGTTCACATATGACGTTGATCACGCGTTGTTTTTGAAATTCGTTTTTTTCTACAAAAAAATCTGCATTTGGTGTGACTTTTTTCTGAATTTCCCCTTCCTCTTTATTCTGATTTTGCATGTTGTGTGATCTTGTAGATGTTTGTCTTACCGTTTCTACAACTTCTTATTAGACTGATAACTACCAGTTTCGGTTGTCATGTGCTCAAATTATAGTTGCCGAATGGTTGCCATCGCAGCGAGAAAACTCACGTTAACACAAGTTTCTCTTCATTCTCTCGTATACCAAGCACGCGAGAAATGGAGTTATCTCTTACTGACGAGCGCCGTGTCGTTTAATAGATAACACCACTGCACTCGCTCCGTCTTCGTGCTTCCGTAGCGCAGTAGGCAGCGCGTCAGTCTCATAATCTGAAGGTCGTGAGTTCGAGCCTCACCGGGAGCAATCTTTTTTTTCTCCCCGAAAGACTAGATATCTTATTACAAGTGAGAGATTCACTCGCTTTTATTTTTCAGACAACAAAATGGAGTTGTAGAAGAGATGTTGTATGTTTCTGCCCATATTCTGTTCAAAAATGTGAAAAATTTAGGTGAAAAATGTAGAGAAAACGTACTGAAAAACGAGAGCCGATTATTTTCTCGAACAAGACTATAAAATAATGAAGGAAGATTAGGGTCATGATTGTATGCAACCAAGAAGCATCTAGAATAACGAGAAGTGGCGGCGGCAGAAGGCAGACAGAAAGCAAACTGCTAATGAGCTGTTTTCTTGTCTCTGTTTCTTACCACCTTGGGTGTCATATTTTACTGTCATGTTTCTATCCGACCCAGTGTTTCTCCTAAATGACTCGCCTACACGAAAGTTAGATGAGCTAGTCAGTTAGGCATTCAGTTAGTGTCGTCGAGAAATAACTAATAAATTTACGTCAAAATCTTCCTCCGAATGAAGATGGCGTGTAGAACCGGAAGATATTTGCCCATATCTGTGCATGTGTCCTTTGACGAATGTTTTCATGATGCGATCATCTCGTCGAAAATAGGCATGCCCAGAAGGAAAAGATGAGAGGAAGAGAGGTCTATGTTCAAGTTGTGATATTTCTTCAATCATACTTGACGCCTAGGGTATGAGAAAAAGTCAGTGGGTGTCGTGTCGCTGGTCACTTCTCCCTCTTTTTGGCCCTTACTGACTCAAAACATTCAAGTATTCAAGAATTGGAGGAATCAGTGTTGCGTCGACGACTCCTAGTAATCCAACCATACTGCCTTTTTTTGAAAATGTTAAGTGCATTGAATCCTTCCTTTTTCTTTCTTTCGTTTCTCTGTTTTTAATTCATTTTCGTCCTTCTATCTGACATTTCTGGAAAAGAGATTGTGATTTCTTTCAGAGCTTGGGAAATTCAGAATTTCCCATCGAGCCAAAAAAGTCACAAGTGACCCATTTTCATTTTGCCTACGCGGCTCAGTGCCGCGAAACACCCTCATTTTGTTGGCTGTTCTAACGACCCAATCAACGGTTTCTGGAAACAAGAGTATTTGGAAACGCCGCAACGGCGTCAACTGTCACACATGACGACTGCAAACGTGCCGCCGCTTCTGCCAAAGACGTCCATCTGTCTAACTGTAGAGGAGATTACAGAACCGTTCCGGTACAGTTGTATTCTACCATGTAGCATGTGTTTTCTTTAACGTGACTTTTTGGAGACCACCTGAAACTCGAGTTTTGCACGAATTCTGTTTACTTATCAATTTCTCATGACTTTTCGAGCTAACGAAACTTCTCATGAAAAATTAAAGTAGCACGAGATCACAAACTGAAAAAGAAAAAAGAAACGGAAGCCGATAAGATGAACATTCATTTTCTCTGCCAGCAATTCTACAACTTTTTTTTCCAGGCGCCGTTCCTTCCCGAAAGAAGAAAGTCCCCGTAGCGGTTTGAAACCTCATGACACACTTGGTGTCGATGACCGTCGCCAATCAGCCTGCAGTATTGCGGAGAGGAGATTAGAAGAACACAGGTATGTTGAGAAGTGGATCATCTGGGATCGGAGAGGTGTGTCCTGTATACGCCATAAAAGCTTATCCGTAAATCCCGTCAAAGAGAACTGCGAATGACATTCACACAGCTATCCGCAGTACGAGAACTGTGTTTTCTTCGCGTTCTTGTTCCTCGAATCTCGGATGGGACTTTTCTTGATTTTTTGATTTTCTTGAAGAGAGAATAACCATATTAATTATGTTTTTCTGTCCCACAACTGCTCTCATGCTGACTTTTTTGAGAACCAAACAGCACAAAGCTCTCTGAACTTTTCCCAAAAACGAGAGATAGTATGAGAGTGAGAGAGAAAGTTTTCTTATAAGGTTCCTCACCCATATTATTAGATTACTTTCCCATCTCCGGCCCCCCGGAAAATGTTTCAAAATAGATATTGTTGCAGGAAATACAGCTCATACGGAGTTGAAGCACCCATTCCGATCGGGATCTCTGGCGCGGAAGAGGCTCAAGAGAGATCTCCCTCAATCTCATACACGCGACAACCTGTACGGAGCTTGTCAGCCGGTTGGAAGGATTCATTTCGGGTTGGATAACACTTTTTCGCGCCTTGTCTATGTAACACTTTTTCAAGAGGAAAATGAACATGTTCCGGAGATCCAGTCCGTCGTCATTGAGCTCTCGTTCAACGCAGCAGTTTCTGACCGCAAGCCCTGAGATTACTACCAGGAGTAACCCAGAGGATCTGAAAGTAACACAAAAGTGCGCAAAACACTCACAACTTGAAAATTGCAGATGAAAAAGTCAATCTCGTTCAGTGAAACCACTCGCAATGCACTCCGCCGATCATTCCGTCACAAAGTGAGTTCGGTTGTTTGTTTACTCTCTTTCGCACTTCCAGGACATATCAGATACTCATTTCCTTGCGTTACCCCTCAACTTAGCCCTCATGTTTTATCTGCCACTCTGTTCGCCGGGTCGATCGAACTCCTCTCATCTATTCTTAGCCGCTTCCTCCCCACTCTTTTCGAAACCTCATACAAATTGAGAACGTTTCTATTTGCCAACTTGTTACCCATTTGACCTCGAAATACCTGCGTAGGTGGCAGCAGCGGGTGGCAGTGCACATGCCAGGGGACCCATGAACTCTTTTTTCGTTCTCTTGATCAACTGCCGTTACGGCACTTTTTTCATACGAGTCGACCACATTGCAGCTGCTCTCTCCGATCCGATCCCTCGGTGGCTTGGCTCACCAATCCATTCACATATTTCAAACTTTATTTTCATTTTTATTCTGCACAACGTACGGCTTTCATGACCTAGGTTCCGTTCGATTTTTGTTTGAACTCACTTTGATAACTATTTGAACTGATCTATATTGATGCGAAGATCAAGAATCAACAAACATCTTGACGTGAATAGGTCAACCACGAGGTGCGGTGAGTTGTGATATCGTTAAACCCTTTGAACTCTGCGTTTTTTTGGAAGAAAGCCTAAAGAAAGCTCAGTTCCGGATCACAGAAGTTTTGAACTACTGGTGTTGTCGTTTCACAAACTGCATTGTAGAAGACTCCAAGCTCACTAGCTAATTTTGTGGCTGCGTGATTAGTAGATCAGTCAGTAATTCCGTAATGACGCCGACACATGTTGATCCTCGAAATGTTCGTTTGACATGCGAAAACATAATCAAGGCGGGGCGCCAGTAGATGTTGGCCTTTGTTTCTCCCGTCGGTACTGTGAAGTGGTCTACACAAAACTCAACGGCTCTCAATCTCACAAGTTAGCTGAACTGTTCAAACAAGCACCATTCAATTCTTGACTGCCGCCTTATTACTCCTGCAGAGCTCTGCTTACTTTCTCTTCTTTTTTCCAGCGGTAAGATTTTTGAAAGTTCTTGAAAGTTGTTACGTTGAAGTTATGTAGCCTGAAGAGGACCCTCAATTGTATGTGTATAATCTAAATGGTCCGTAATCAGTGTCCAATTACCACTGTGTCTCAGGGAGATGTAATTTCACTTGCTAACGTTTTTTTTCTGTCAATTGGTTGTTATTCGAGCTTTAAAATCTTTGCTCTTGTGAAATGGCGACCAACTTACTCATTATGCAACATCGAAGCACATTTGGTGTCGCAGAGTGTCATAAGACTTTTCTTCCAAAATCGTCTCGCCGCAAAATTCGTTTTGTTTTCCCGAATCATTTAAAATTCCTACGTAGCCGTAGACTTTCTAATTATGATATATGTCTTGTGTCCCTTGTCACTTCCTCTCTCACTTCTTGTGCTGGAAAAGAAACGGAAGCTCAAGTTCTTTGAACTCCTCAAAGTCGCGAGTTATTACTTTTCACAGAGTTTATTATTCTATTGCCTATTGCCGCTTCATCCCTCACACACATGAGCACTTCTCAAAGAGTGAGAGACGGATAAAAACGTGTGAGGCCAACGCTTAAAACATGTGAGAACTATTCGCACCATCAAGCAGTCCACTTGAATAGTTTCTACCCTAGCTCACTTTCTCACCCTGCGCGTTACTCATTCCCGTGCTCGAAAAGTCGAGTCAGACCCATCCCGCCCCGATGCGCATTCTTCTGTGCCTGTCAACCGTGATTTGTCGCCGGAATGCGTGAAGTCGACACTTCTCTTATTTTGGGTTCTGATTGCATCAACACGCTCCGCATCATCCTAATATACTCGGAGAAGGAATCTTATCTATTTTCTATCCGAGCTCCCAGTGCTCTCACTCAAGAGTCGTCTTGAATTACTGGTTTCTGATCTTGATCTATTTCTTCTCGGATTCGGAATCTGGGCTCTTTGGATGAGATGAGCCATTAAAATGAAAAAAAAATGAAAAGCGTTAGCAAACCAGACCAGCCGAGTTCAAGTCAGATCAAATTTTCATTGCTTACCCCTCATGTGGCTCAGTAGACGTAGAAGATCGGAAGCACGAGAGCAGTAGCTCAAGAGAGTTTTCATTTCACAATTTAATTGGCCTCCTATCTCATTTGAGATTATATCCACTTCTCCTACTTTTCCAACTTTTCCAACTTCTCCATGAAGCGAGTTGAAAAAAAAAGTTTCGAGCTCGTGAAATGCTCAAAATGGCTCTCCTCCTTCTATCTCTCATTTATTGTTTCAAACGAATTCTATAATTTCTCCTCTCCCGTTTTGTGCATTTCATACGCTCCATAAGATCTTTGTATGTATATAATTCGTGCTCCCATCCTCCGACAGACATCACATCATTCTCCGCGACCTTGTGACCGTTCTCCATGGTGATAATTCACTCGGCTCGTCCGTCAATTCTGTCCGTCCTGCTCAGTCATTCCCATTTTTCAAACTTCCTGCTCTTCATTGAAACAGAAACAGAAACAGCCCACCGAGTCGAGCAGGGCACTGCCTGAAATGTTCAAAACAAGCAGCGTCGGAATGAAATAATATCCGCGTATTCCATTTCATCGCGGCTTGCTCAACGGACCACCGCCTTGTTTCGAATGCGTGTGCTTCCTTCCGTCCTCCAAAAAACTTTCTCATCTTTCATCAGAGATGCTCCCTTGAGCCCACAAAACTTCTTCTTCTATTCCTGTGCACTTCCACGTACATTTCTTCTGGAACAACTCTACTACGTCACGTTCTGCACGTGCCGGCCTACTTGGTCTTTATATTTTTCGCACGTCTCCACTTTTTTGATGATGTTGCAAACAAACCAAACTTGAAAGGATTTCAATTTTCCCCTTCTTCCTCTTTTCACACTCAAGTAGTACCCCCGGTGGCAAAACTTTTCATCTCATCATAACTACTCTTTTGTTGCGTCACTTTTCAATTTACTTTCTCTCTTCTAAAACGGATAACAAAAGCTGACAGGGAGTTAATGGGTCTTCGTCATGAACTTTACTTCTGTCAGTAGGTAGGTCCACATGTGAAAAAGTTGAGCATGCGGTGTTCTTTGTTGGTGGTGATATGTGTTTGTGTTAGTGTCAATGTCGAAACGAGAAGGGAGGAGCCCGCGGACCGGCGGGAAGCGATTGCCAGCCGCCGCTACTGCTTGCCTCCTGTCTCATCCTGCTCCCGACCCATTTCATCTTCTCTTTTCCTCCCGGACCTTTTCCTCCCACATTATTTTGGCTGCTCATCACCATCACTCCAAAGTCAATGGAAACACTCGGCCGAGTATGGAACCGTCTCTCGATTCGGCGTCCGACACTTGCAGTTCCGGAGCAGACTGTAGAGGAAGAAGATGACATGACTCCAGAGAAAACCCGAGAGGTGTTTCAAATGTTCAATGGAACTCCAACGAGAAGAAAAAGTGAAACTGCAAATCATCATCGATCAGTTTTGAACCAACTTCAAAACCATCCCCCGAGAAACGCGACACAGAGCCCACAACGGCAACCAAGAATATCTGAAAGTTCAGTGGATATGGCCAGGAGCGCTCTTCGAAGGAACTCGACGGAGACCCACGTCTTCGCAAACAGAGTACATACACATCGAGATATTGTAAGCTTTTAGTGTTTTGTCTTTGTGTTGTGTGCCGTGTTCTCTTCAGATTACTATGAATTTATGTGTCGCACGTATAGCTCTACGAAAACATTCCGAATAGTTCATATGGGTTTGTTTTCTCGTCAAGAAAAGATCTAAAAGCACGCACTTAGACGGTTTTTAAGCCTTTTGTTATTTTTAGTCGCATCTCCTTGCTTGATGCCTCCCCATCTGTTCCCTTCGCACCCAAACTCTTCACACAAAACTCTTGTCATAAGTCCGAAGGGATCACAAAAAGTGCCAGTGGCTCGCAGCTAAACTTGGAAACGCGTTGCGCTCTCTGAAATATTTCAATCACATGGAACGCTGTGGGCATGTCTCCAGTGGCCTATTCCGACCAGCGCCACAAAACTTGTAGGCTCATCTCCATGTCGGCGCTTTCTCCACACGGGCTTATTCATGAGCTGAGAAAAGAAAAGAAAGGAGAATAAGAACATACCCGGCGGGCACTTTTCTCGCCTTTTTTGTGCTGAAAGCATAATTTGGTGATGTCATATCTGAGAAGATCCGTTTTAGTCACTCAGGTCATCTTCCCAGATTCAATTGTATTTGATATCCGCTGATTTTCAGATGTTTGATTCAGTTCTGTTTTCTTCGTCTTGTCCTCTTCTAAATCATTGTCCGTTTCTTTTATTGCTCTGTTGTCCTATCTCTCGCGTTTGTCCGGAGTGTTTTTAGTAACTCTCTCAAGTTTAAAACTGATATTGTCATATGATTCGGTCGGCGTTGGTTGCTCTCGAAAAGCAGCGAAAGAGGGGAAAAGTGTGAGAACTGAAGGGGGAAGAAAATGGGAACAGAAGAAGACAGAGACATACTGTAAGTCGGGAATGTGGGAACACGGGTGACAAGTACATACCACTTTGTTATCGGAACCCGGGTACCGAGTTCTACGATCTGAAGAAATTCGAGAAAATGGATGTCTGTTTTTTTTTGCGATAACGTACCGTGAGAATGAGTGTGATGAGTGGATACACAGAAATGAAGCATATTCTGTTTTCGGTGTGTTTTCCGTTACTCCCTTTCCGAGTTCCCACCGAGGTCTTCCGTTTTTCCCTTCCGAGTTCAGAATCTCAAAACTCAAAAACACGCACCGCTCAAAAATTCTCTTGTTACCCAGTTCTCCCTAGTGGTATACATGCATGACCCTGATATTATGAGAAACGGCTCGGTCCCGCTTGAGTACTACGACATGACGTAGGATGATCGTTTGGGTACATTAACTTTCTAGTTGAGTCATTTCGTTTGACTCGGTTTTTTGGGCAGCTCAACATTCCATTCCTCCCACTTGTTCTAATTCAATCACTTCGAAAGCCCCTGGAGACCTCTGAGAATGACTCGTTTTACATCATCCATAAACGTCGGCAACTGGCGGGCGCAGTCAGTCAAAACACGGGTCCGCCACGCTTTTGGCCACGCGGGTCACTCGATAGGGGGAGATTGAGAAGAATCCGAAAACACTTGTGAAGATTGCGCACCAGACTCTAATTCGAGCCGGCTGGCCGCTCCGAGTTTTGTCCCATTCTAAATTGCTTTTCGTTTTCCACTACGTACGTTGTGCCGCGTGACCAACTCAATGATAAATTTACAGAATGTGCCAGCTTGTTCAAACGAAGACGAGCGCGTAAATACCCGAAGAAACAGTTTGTTCGTGAAACGCGGATCTGTCACGATGGAGCCAATCAAGAAAGTCGATCTCGAAGAAGTCTACACTGTCAATAAGCAGGTGAGTTCAAGTCTTTCCGTTCAAAAACTTAGTTGTTCCATTTCAGCTTGGAACCGGACGTTTCGGTTACATCAAGCTTGCCGAGCACAAACAGTCAAAGCAACGCATTGCTATCAAATTTTTCCCAAGGCCGCAAACGAAGCAGGTAATACTTGTGCCATCTCAGTCCTCAAATTACTGTTCTGTTATTTAGGCTGACTTCGTTCGCGAGTACAATTACTCATTCTTCCTTTCTCCTCATCAGAACATCATCGACACTTATGAAGGAATGTTTCAGTCGTCCGACGACACTGCTTTCTTCTTCGTCCAAGAGTTCTGCCCGCGCGCATCTCTGCGAGAAGCAGTCGAGGCGACCAACCAGACAGGTCAGCCATTTCAAAAATATCTTGTCACGTTTAGTTGACTTTCGTGATGAGAAAAAGCAACAGAAACGGATGCGGCGAATTGAAAACGTGTGTTTTAATCTGCCGGGACCCGTCTGTCGGAAGACTTACTGAAGATTTATATGAGTTTTCCCCGTGTTACACTTCGAACTTTGATTGGATTTATGAGAGTTTGACTTGACCTTGTCCGTGGGCCGTAGAGACGTTAGCTGAGAAAAAGTATTGGATAAGAGGGGACCTTCAATTACAAAACAGAAAAACGCATTCTCTGTCTGAGATTTATGCTCATGGAGTGTGCCAGAAGATCAAAAATCTTATTGTTCTCCCAAAAGCGAGACAACACTTGACGTCTCCTTCTTCCTCATCTTTTTTTCTTGCTCATCCCATCCCATTCTCCTTACTCATCATGATCCAATTCAGGAATCGGCGAGGCAAACACGAAGAAAGTGTTTGCGGCGGTGCTATCAGCGATCGAGTTTATGCATGATGAGAACTTGGTGCATCGTAACCTCAAAGCCGAGAATATCCTCATCTTCGATGCCAATGATTATTCAAAGGTTTGTGCCGCTCTGTCTAAATTGGTGTGAAGAAAAGGGAAACGTCACCTGGGAAAAAAGAGCACTCATCAATATTTCATTATTTGGGAACAATACAGAGGTGTCGATGTTCTTCCGCCTTTCTTCACTCCAATACTACTTTTTTCGTGTTGTGACGTAACAAGCCAAGAACAAGGGGAGACTGGGAAACATGATCCGAAGAAAACCCTCATTTTGCACGTAATGTTTTCAGGTAAAGGTCACCGACTTCGGTCTGACTCGCAAAGTTGACACCACCGTCAAATATTTGGAATATGTCAACAACTACCATGCCGCGGAGCTTTGTGACACTGTCGTCAACGAGAAATTGGTGGTGAACAAAAGCACCGATATCTGGGCTCTCGGTGAGTGGGCTTTCAGGCGGTTCCTCTCTTGCAAAAACGTTGACATCACTTAACAAGTAGAGGAAGGGGGACATGAGATGAGAGCCTTGTAGCTCCTGCTCTGGCGGTTCGGGATCAAAAGATTTATTGACTTACTGCGATTTGGTGCAAGTTGTCTAGCAGTCAGTCACGTAGGGGAACGAGCTAAACGTTTTTCAAGTGATGAACATGTTTACACAGTTCAGTGTTCCATCCTCACATTGAATTGACGGGCGGTCCAGGGTACAAGAACAAAGCACATAACTTATCTATGCTTAACCCCTGTGCTCGCATTGATCGGATAGTTTGGCTTGTGCTGATGTCTGATCACTCCTCCGTCAATGCTGCGGTTGAAGGATATCTCTGATCGTCATCAAACCGCATATTTCTACCCACCATCGACCATGTGGTTGAGAAATCTTTGAAAAAAAAAACAAGCTTTAACCCTCTCTTATTTCCTTTGTCTTTCCATTTCTTCATTTTTCCAGTGTGAAACTGGAGAAAAGACATGAGAAAACGACGGAAATAAGACAGACATGTGTTCCTCTTCGCCGGCTGCATGACCTGTGCACCTATCAGTGCTATTTCAACGGAGCCCGTTTGACGTCATTGCGTCGGCTGGGTTCCCATCACTCGCGTTTTCTATATTGATGGCCGTACGTAAAATAGTTACAGCTGCAACTAATAATAGACGCTTTGCATCTTTTCTGGGCCGGCCTAGGCCTCCGGGAAAGATAAATGACGGGGAATCTCGGAGAAGATATCAGAGACAGGGAAGAGGGGTCGGAGAGGAAACGGAGGTGCCATTTGTCACGGAGAAACGGAAAAATAGCTGCTGGTCCAACAAAAAACGTTTCAGGTATCATCTTCTTCTACTGCATGAAGGGGAAGTTCCCATGGCAGAAGGCCTCGATCATGTGTAAACCGTATTGGGAGTGGGAGCAGTGGTTGAAGAGGAAGAACCCAGCACTGCCGAAAAAGTTCAATCCGTTCTCAGAAAAAGCATTGAAACTGTTCAAAAAGTGAGCTGTTAATAATAATCAAACGTATTCTAACAATGTTATTTTCTAGATCGTTGACCCCTCGAAGCAAAGACAGGTGGAGTGCGAAGGATATGCGGAAGTGTCTCGCGAAAGAGAAACTTCTGAAATCTGTTAAGGTAGCGGTGCCATACTACTGATATTCGTCGTGTTGTCATTTCTGTTCTCTTGATTTCCAGAGCAAAGCACACAATCATTCACTCATACATGTTTTCTTCCCCTCTCTCCCTTTTCCCATCACCCAATTATTTTTCCTTACTTAGTATCCATCCTCATTCACTGTTCCCAGTTGAGAATGATCACTGCACATAAGATTTTTGTATAAAACAGTACCAAAGATACTTGTTTCGGAAAATAGTCTAAAATGGATTAGCGCAGTTCTGAAGAAGACACACAGAATTCGAAAAGGTAAACACGTGTGTTTCATTAATCCAACCACCACTAACTATGTGTTTTTTGACTCACCACATTTTGTTTGAACAGAATTAACTTTTCACCTCTCATAATCCCATATCTAAAATTTATGCATAAACTAAAAAAATGAGCAACTTGAAGCGCATAAGCTGCTGTCTGGTCTTCATTTTGTTCTAACTCCAAATCACCAAAACGAAGAAATAACAGTGATTTTTACAGAGACCGGATGAGGATTATTACGTGATGATCGACACAGCCACAAAACCACGACCATCAGCAACTTCGAGTTCCGGTGAACCGCAAGAAGCCCCCGCAGTGCCGGAACAAGGAAAAAGGAAGTCCACATTGCAGCAATGGATCAGTACAACACTCACAGCTATGGCAGAAATCAGTGAACAAGTTGTTTCTGCCCGCGATGACTGATCTTTTTCATTATTTGATTTCAAAATGTTTCACAAATTGAAACGACAGTTAGTTGATATTGTACGAGTGTGACAATATGTAGAACTTGCGTCTTCCGGTCCCAATCAGCACTTCTTCCCTTTTCTCATTCTCTTGACTTTGTATTTGTATACAGTATGGATAACAGCTTCCTTTTCACCACTCTGCTTTGAACCAGTAACCGACAATTCACACTTTTACCCATATCCCTGTGAATTCATCTCCCAATTCATTACTTTTATTCTTGATTCTTCAAAAACTTGAAAACAAAAATTTGCATTCGTTTCATAAACCGTTGAAGTTTATTTTATCAACAATATTCTGTTATAGTCATAATAAGAGGACAGTATTGCACGTATTAGTTTTAAATTTTAGTTTTAAGAAAGCAGAAGAAATCGAAATTGTCGAAAAGTTCCTCCGTTCAAAATTGATCAGCAAAGGAATCAATGTAAAACTTCAAAAAACAAAAAGACTATCCACCGTATGACTTCGTTTTCTTCTACCAGAAAACTTTTATTGAGCCACTCGGCGCAATAAAACAAGAGCCGTTTTCATTTTTGCGTTCTTCGGATATTCATAGTTTGTCCTTTCTCTCGTGAGCCATTCCGTCCTAAACGTTTTATTTCTCTTCATTTATTTTTATTCTTGTTCTCGTTTTTTGTCATTTAATTCTTTCATACTTGCTCTTTTCCTATTCTCTACACTCTTCTATTCGGTTAGAGAAAACGAAAATTGTTGGAGATTCGGGAAAAACGACAGAAACAAATCAAACCGTCGTTTTTAATTTCGGCTTTTTTGTCTCCGTGGTCTTCTCAACCCATTTTAGCGCGTTTGTCGCGTCACTTTTGGATGTGAAACGGATATGATTGGCAAAAAGACAAAACCGAATTGTCCTTGTTTGTGAGCATTCTGCGCCGCGTCTTGCACACCACCGCCGTTGTCCGATTGATTTAACCGAGTTCCAAGTGCGGTTGGTCCCCACTGTTTCACTGCCAGGCATCATGTTCTCCTCGCATCCGGACCATTTCCGTCCTCATGACAGTCTTGTGAGTTACTGCTAGTGTATCTTTCATAATTTTCCGTTTAGAATTTACCCACTTACATTCATATCAGTCTTATGGAAGACGAAGAGCCTAAAGACACAGTCAATCTGCCGTTCTCTTTCCGTTTAGAAGATCCAACTCTTGAAAGAATCGCTGTCAAGAAACTAAAATGCATTGAGAAAGGATGTACGCAGTCTTTGTCTTTCAAAGTATGTCAACGTTTTTCAGACAAGTACCCATTCATCGACATTGTCTTCATGAGAGGAGAGACAAGTCTAATTAGAAACGGAACCACTTCTGACCAAAACGAGAAAACATGCGGTTAGTAGTTTTTTGTTGCATTTCTTGAAGCAATTGTTATCTTTAAGGATTTTACAAGAGCGTTCAAACCATATCACGTAACTCTACGGAAATCCAGCTGGTGCCCGAGTATCCTTCAGAAAGTAGCCTGAATGGTAGGTTGACCATTAGATGATTGTTCACTGTTCGTTGGCAGGATACGTAATCTTTGCTTACAAAACTATGGAACACATGCAAACCCCAAAGTTCACAAGCTCTTGGAAAACATGGTCTGGTGCTCGGATGTTGAGCACTCGAATGCCGCTGCCACATATCGTTACAAAGTAGGCATTCAGTCATTCTCAACTGAAAAACCACATTTTTCAGAATGTCTTTCTTCAAAAAAGTAACTGGCGATTTGAACTTTGAGTATATTCTGATTGCTAAAGTCAAGAATATGATGGTTTGTTTTGTTTATTAGTTTCACTAGATCTTGCTTAATGATTGCAGGTGGATGCTGCGCCAGCTCTCAACGTTCTCCATTATATGAAACCAAAAGTTTGTGCATATGTTGGTGCATATCGGAAAATTTCTTTTGAAGTCGGTCGTAAATGAAAGTGTTCCAAAGAAATAGTGTTTTCAGGTCAACAAAACTTTGTGCCGGAGTCTCGGGTTAATAGACGCCAATTATGCCGACGCAATGACGAACCGCTTCAGAGTGTCGTACAGCAATAACACTGGTAATTAGCTGCAAAAGACCACAGACTTTTCTAATGGCATTCTAACCGCGTTTCAGGGTACGTGGAGTTGTCAGAGTTCATCGAATTTCGGTGTAAGGAAGAAGAAGATGAGGCAAGAGAAGCAAGAGACAGGCCCCGAAGGAAGTCGATCCATGTTCAGACAGAACCCACGGAGTCTTCCAGAAATGCGCGGCGAACCTTGCCTCGGTAATAACAAACACCTCTCCACATCTCATAGGTTTTTAGAACTTTGCCCTCTACACCTGTCCAAATAGGATCCCCCGCTTCGATGCATTCATTCTATCCAACATATCCGTCCCCGAACTCGGTCATTGGGAGCATTCTCGAGAATAAGAGCAAGATAGTGACAGTAGGCAACAATTATCTTCTTGTTCTCGATAATCGCGGTAAGTCAGAATGTTGTGGGTCTTCAGTGCAGTGATATCACCTTTTTGATTACTGCCAAGCTCATAGGCACCAGAAAACGAAATGTGTTTTTTAGACTCGGAAGCTGCAAGCCGGAGAGAGACAATTGTGAACGAGCAGACGACCCGGGCGACACCGACAATTGAATACACTGTTAGTCACTGAACGGATTATCATGACGAAGCAGGTCAATTCTTTCAGAGACACCTCAGTGATCCGAGTCATGAGTCAGCGGATCTAAGATCTTCCACATCCACATACAACTGGAGAGACCGTAAACTCCCTGAGTGAGTTGACTGGGATGGGTGTTTGATACCTATATGAATTTTTCATGTTGTTTTTTATTTCTTACTCACACTTTGCTGAAATGGCGTGGAGCAAGGAGGAAGGAGCATTAGACTAATTTCTAATCAGTTTCCTGAAAACGATAACATTTTTCCTAAGGTCGACCTAAATCTGTCTGAGATTCACGTCATCCACTCGAATTCTCATTTTTTGAAGTAGGCCCCCGAGCCAACTCAATAACACCCCCAAAAAGAGAAGGTCCAGTCCAAAATGCTCGGCCCGTTCTAGTTCCATGTCCATTCTGTGCCGAGCAAAACAATGCTACAAATAAATTTTATTTCCACTCACAACTGATCAAATAGTCGTGTTTTTTCCTTATTGAGGGAACGAACCACTACACGAAGGCATGTTTGATGATAGCAATTGCAGAGACGACGGGGCCCTGCTGCGTCGCTTGAAGACCGAGTACTTCAATTCCGAAGAGTACACAGCAGCCGAGCTATGCGAACATACGCCGAAATAGAGATTCCTCGTCGTCGCAGGATCACTTCTTCACAAGCTTTTTCTTCTTTTTATTTCCCTTTCTCCCTCTTTTTTGAACTTTTCAATGCCGATTTCCACGTATTCTGACTTGAATGCACCACATCCCACTGTCCTTTTCCACGTCTTCTTTCCGTTCCATTCTTCTCAATAATACCAAAATGCCAAACAAAAGATGTATCCGATTTTCATCCCAATGCTAGTTCAATGAACAGCTTTCGACCGAAAATCAGATTGTCGAAAAGTAAAAGGAAGAGTAGAAAGTGTGAAAAGGGATTTGATGACGATATAAGTTCGCCGAAGAGCGCAATGAGCGCAGAGTACTCATATTCTCGTGGCATGCACATCCGATTGCATTGCACAGGAAGTTTCCACAATGTTTCGCGCAAAGTCGATTGTGCTAATCGAGCTCTTATTCTTCTGTACCCGCAGTAACTCGTCTATTCTTCAAACACGTGTGTTTTGTCTTCCTGGGATGAGGAAACCACAAAAGGTGGATCGAAAGTGTCAATTACAAGAGAACTGGCTTGTTTTTCATGATTGAATCCCGCTCCGTAATATCTTTTTTGTTCTGGTGCTGTCTCCCGTTCACCCCGGGAAGTGTTCTCCGAAAAATGTGTGTTTGTACCCTGACTCTTCGGAAAGATGGAGTGTGAGCTCTGCACAGAAGCGTCTCAGATTCTCACATTTCCACGCTAACCCCCGCAATTATCAAAGTGCCGAGACCTATACCTCTTTCTGAATCACGAGGTTTTCTTTCAGAATTCGTAAGAGTTGAAGTTTATTTTTTTCACACTGACCAATACTCAACTTTTGGGATGTGAAATCATTCAAAATGTGATGATTCGTCGTTCTTTACGAAGATCGTTAGTCTTCCATTAGGTATTTTTCATCTCAATTACTCCAGTTAAATAGAAAAATATTCTTATTTGAAAAGACTCATCAAAATTGCATCGAATCTGATTTATTAGTCATAGAAGAACGTCTTGAAGTTGGCCAAAATATCATAATAGACCAAGACCAGTTATTTGAAAATTTTCTGTCCCCTTTTCACTTCCCATATTTTGACAATGAATCCTCGAAAAATGCCTCCACTTCTCAGTCCAGTTTTGAAATTTATGAATTGTACAGACTCTAATAAATGAGCTTCTTGCACGATGACACTCAAGTCAAAATCTCTTGAAGTTATTTCTCAACGCACTAATTTATGGATAGTACGATTTTCTTGAGTGGTTTTCTCTTATACTTTTTTTTCTAGTCATTGTTTCCAAGAATGTCATTCTTGAGAATATATGATTTGCAACAGAACACAAAGAAACGGAAGAGTCTCACGAGTCGTTTTTGGAACTGCAATTTATCATTGAATCCTCAGTTAGTCTTCCAGTCATTTTCCACGTGACGTCAGAAACAGAACAAGAAGCTGTCATTCAATGTCGAAGTGAAGTTCTCTTTTTCAAGTTTTTTTCTGTTCGAAAGCGTCATTTCTGCTATAAATCCAGAACGAACATCACGATTTCCTGAATTGAAAGCTCCACAAAGGGATCAGAGGCCGTTGTCTGACTTCCAAAAAACCATGATGCTCATCGTCATGATCTTTGTCAAATAAAATGACGTACTCCCTTTTCCCCAGATCCCTTCAAAACTTGTTCCATTCATTTTCTAGCATTTGGAGGTCAAAGAGATCAGTTCTTTGTGCATGAGCAATCATTCCTTTCTTAGTCCATCTCAAGTACCCATCAGCTATTTCAAACTACCTCATAATGTGGTACTTTCTAAGAATTTGACCATTCATATCCATCGGGAACTTCTTTAACCATTGAAGACGCTCGTTCGCTTAAAAAGAAAACTTGTTTTGTGCAGTAAAAGTCATAGTATGCCTCTCTTTTCCTTTTCATTTCAACATCCCACGCATTTGCACATCTATATCTAACTTGCTCAACAATCAAAAACAAAACTGACATGTTGGTAAGATTTCGGATACACTTGGGTCCCTCAAATCTCGTTTCCCAAAATGACGTGAATCTTCTTCAGACAAAAGAAAAACAGAAGATGGACCCTTTCCGGTTTTACATCTCTGTTTTGATTGTATCGTAGGTTGTCCTGAAGTCTTCCGGGAAGAAGCACCGATGATAACTAGGTATCTTCAAAACATGTTGTTCTTGAACTACGTTTACGTTCTACGTTTTGCACCTAGTTTTCGCACGTTTTTTTAAGTCTAGAGAGTGAAGAAATCCTCAAGGAGTGGAGATGCAAATATCAGTGGACTAGCCGTCTAGTCGCGGAATAAGGTGAATCGGTAGTGCATGCCTATAAGAGTAGAAAATGAGGAAATGGTTTCAGCACTGAACATTGTTACTTTTTCTTGTGAAGGGACTACTTTTTCTATAAAAAGCCAAAATAGCATAGTCCTAACCGAATTTTCCACAAGATTTACCCTCCTCAAAAGTTCGAAGATCTGATCGAGAGTTCCCTGTCCCCGGGGCTCCCAGACGAATCAACTCCCGGATGAGTAATTGGAGTTGGGTACAATTGGTTTTTGGTCAGACTCTGATCACTTTGTTTCGTAGTTATGTAACGCACTAAACAAGCAAATTCATTTTCCGGTGTCCAGTTTCCAATTTCCAGGTTCCGGTGGAATGTTGTTGGCAGGAAGGAAGGAACTCTAAGTTCTGCTAACCTAATTATTAATTCACTTTTGTCCTTTCTCTCCTTTTGGCAACCACATTTTCTAGGTTCTTTCCCGCTCTTTTTGAACCACCAAGAGCTCTTGGTGTCTTCCGAAACTCATTATTACTTGCACCGACACCTCCGAAAAAGACTAATTTGTAAAAGTAGCTTCTTCCTCAATTCTTCAACGACGTTTAACGAGTTCTTGGAAAGAATAGTCTGTATGATCTCTTAATTACCTTCCTCCGCGGATGGCTGGAAAATGCCCGAAAAGTTGAGAGAATGGGGGAGCAACCCACCACCCATCATTCTAATTTGAGTGGTCAGTAAGCGGAAAACACTCGTCACCTCGGAGTAGCTAATCGTATTCGGTGTGCCGCTGAGTAACTATCGGAGTCGTTCGAGTCATTTTATGAACAATTGAATTTCTGGTTTCTGTAGTCAATGTGTGTGCATATCCTAATGTTACTTCTTTACGTGCCTTTCTTTTCAGTGACTGAAACTTCAGTTTGCACTCATGACTAATCAGCGTGATTATCATCATTCTGGATGTGGTTTTCAATCTAAACTTCACTAACCAAACCGGCAATCAGCACCCTTTTCTCCAGAGACTCGCACTAATAACCGCTTCTATTCATTCCACGTCACCAGTTCGCGTGGTCCGATTCAGATTGAAATTGCAGGATTAACTCTTGCTCCTCCACTCTCTTCACCGCACCACCAATGTAGTTAACGTATACAAATTAGAACAAGAACGAGACGACTGAGTCATCACAATAAATGCTGGAAAATGGAGTTAGCTGGTCTTTAAAACTTTCTCATATGATGTGTGCACGCATTCTTCCTTCTAGAGTACACTCGTGTTTTTGACACTTTCCGGTGGTTTTGGAACTCCTACACTTTCCAGTTATACCAGAAGTTTGTTTTCTTGTGTGATTTATAGAGCTCATAGTTTATTCTGTCTGTCTGATATTCGGCTGTTTTTCGAAAAATTTCCTTCAAAATTTTGACGGAATACCAAAATTCTGATAATCCGAAAGTTCGAGTTCAAACCCACTTGTTTTCGTTCCAGTTCTTCTGATCAGACAGCCATGATTCTGAAATCCTGAGCTGGTAGGTAATCTGCATGGGTGATCCGTGCCATTCAACAAGTACCCGGGATGCCATTCAATGTCTGATGTCTTCTCTCCTTTCTTCATTAGCCAGATTTCATCGAGATCTTTTGACTCACTCGTCATTTGATCCGTTGGTTAAGGACAGCTCATTCATTGGATTAGGCATGTTATAATCCTAAAACTTTGCCAACCCCTAGTTTCTCTCATCATCCTCAGCCTTACTTTCTCATTTTTTCCATATCCCCAAGGGCGCCTAAATTTGATAGTTCATAAACCAGAGGGCAAATATTTCACTAACTGTTTTTCCGTTCCTGTCGGAACGAGAGCATCGAATCAAACCAGAATCTAGATGACATATACCTAAGTGCTCCTGGTGTAGATCTTGATATTGTATGCGAGTATTAAGAATGATTAGGAAATTAAAGGTAGAATCTGTGAGATTTGTAGTTTCTGCCATTTGTGTTCTTATTCCCACTGATCCCGGCGGTCTTCTTCGCACATTCTCGTTTTTGACTTTTCGTTTTATATTCACATGGAGCAACCGGATTAGTCTACTTATCGGTTGTTTTTCAAGTGATTCTAACGTCAAAAAGAACGTGAGTCAACTAAACCACTCCATTTCATTCTTCGCTTTGTCCTCTCGTTTTCCTAAATTTTCAAATTGTTCCCAAGAAAATACAATTGACCAGTTCGTTTTACTTAACTCTAAAGAGTCTGAGAATACAGTGATTAAAAATTCATACACTCTACCTCTCCGCCCCTACTCAAAGAAGATGTGTACAGAATGGTGAATTGGAAGGAATCTTTCCAATCCCTACCACACTTTCAAAATTCCTCGTTTCGTGTCATTCTCATTTTCAACCAGGAACCAAACTTGTCTCAATTATTGGAAGGAAGTGGTCAGTTCCGAAATATTTCATCTCAACTCACTTCTAGATACTCATTGAGCCTAGTTTCTGGTTACTCGATTTCATCTTTGTACCTTTTGTGATTATTTTCCCAGTAGAGTTTGAAAGAGATCACACATTTCTAAAAGTCACCTTTTGCAATTACAACTTTCATACTAATCATTTATCACTATTCTCCTTTTCATTCATGAATCACACTCTCCATCCGGATATCACTGCCGTTTTCTGGTTTCTTTACTCAGAAAGGAACATCACGTCACAGACAGACACCCTCTTGTGCCTGTTCCCTTTTCCTATTCTTTCTTCTCTAAAAAGCGCGACAATGAGTCTCTCGACTTCGTTCTTTATGACCGAATATTAACATAACCCCTAGAAACGCTTGTCGAGATTTTGCCGTTAGAAAATTTGAAATTCAACGACTTCCGAACAATTCCCGAGCATTGCGCCACATTCATATTCAATCTTCACTTCATATCTGAAACGAATTCCGCCTGGCTCGACATGCCACACCCGCGCATTCGGGAAACGTTATCCAGTACCTGGTACACATTGTTTGGCACATAAAACGAAGTGATTCTTGACACTTTGAACCTAATCATAACAAATCCTTTGACTTTAATAAAATGGCCAGATTAGTTTGTGTGCTTGATTACTTTCCTGGAAACTTGCATTGACACGAAATCGCTCGTGCCATTTCCGTGTTTCTTGTCCTACTGTAACCCAAATTCACCAAACCCCAATCTATTTCAGTTCACTTCTATCCAATGATGTATCTCTTGACGTCCAGACAATCTTTTTCCATTTCCCCACGGAAATGGATGATTTCGGGTCTTTCCGTTCTAATGTGTCAATTTCCACTTTTCCACAAACTACTTTCTCCTGCAAAAACCATTCCTTTCTAAGTCTCCGTAGTTCTTCTTGCTCCCTACGGGCCACTTTCGTAAGTCCAACCCCCTTTCGGTCGCAAAGCGAACCATAATTCAAGCCAGCGAGTTCACTTCTAAGCCCCGCCCACTTTGGATTCGCTCCGCATCTCTGACATTTCGCCACTTTCTCATTCTGTCTGCTTGCAGACACAACTTGAGGCCACGATGAGAGCCACTCTTGTGCTGGCATGCCTTCTCGCGGGAGTTGTTGCTTCCCACGCTGACCTCTTCCCCAAACGGATGGATGCTAACGCATTCCGCATGTCCTTCGGAAAACGAAGCGTGAGTTGACCTTATTCGAAGTTTCAACTCTCATTCAGTGATTTCAGATGGCAAATCCCGAGGAGTCAAAGCGAATGGACCCAAACGCATTCCGAATGTCATTCGGAAAGAGATCAACGGGATCAGCAGTTGAGCAGCAGAAGGTTGTGAGCCAGGACAAGATGAGCCCAATTCAAGAGGAGACCAACGACGAGGCTGAGTTTGAGGAGACAAAGCGCATGGATGCCAACGCCTTCCGCATGTCGTTTGGAAAACGCTCGGTATGTTTTGCACTAATTAGTGTCTACTCCTAGTCCTGAAACGGCTACTTTCACTGCAATATCTTCTATTTCAGGCTCTCTCTACGGATGATCAGGCAGAAGACAATGAGGAAGACTACTCGGTCCCAGAGCAGAAAAGAATGGATGCCAATGCCTTCAGAATGTCGTTTGGAAAGAGAGTCAACCTGGATCCTAACAGTTTCCGAATGAGCTTTGGAAAAAGAAGTGTAAGTGAAGCATACCGTCTCCATATTCTTCAATATGGACTATTTTCAGACAGTCGGGTACAACCTGGACGCACGGAACTACTTTGTCGGACTTGGCCGTCGTTGATCTCCCACTCCACTTCCAACACCGAGATCTCGCTGCTCTAGTCCCAAATAAGATTCCGCTCTCACTTCAACCTTCTATTTCAATTCAACACTCCTTCCACCATGTTCCTTCTCTTCCCAATAAAACAATTGTATGAGAATGCCTTTTCAGGCAGGGCGATCAAAGTTGTATAGTGAATAAATAAAACTTTTTGTGAACAAAAACAGAAGAATACATGGCACATTGAACGGGGTTCTCATTTCCCGTTTAACAATCGGAGATAGTGAATGTACTCATTCGCAGGCTGCAAGTTGTTTTGTTATTATTTCTTATCAGTCACACTGCACGAAAGTACGTGTCTTTTCATAACAGGATTAGTAGTCATGCTCGAGGTGTGCATCAGCTGATTCCACAGCACATCGCCGTGCACTTAACAGAAAAAGTCACAGAAAATGACGCGACTTGAAAAAATACGGAGGGGAAACGGTCAACACGATCATAAAAGGAATGCAATAGAAAATGAGCGAGTCCTTCAGGAATTTTCCGTTTCCTCTTGGCACTGATAACTGTTGTGTCGAGGTTTGACACTGCGTCATTCAAGTGGGAGGGCACAACTGGAATTGAATAATGGAATTCACGTGTGATAAGGAATCACAGAGTGATAGCGAGGCCAATTCTTTTTTATCGATTCCAATCGTCTGTTTCTTTAAGGTTGACTTTTGAAAATGGCTCGAAAGACTTTTGATGAGTGAGTCTTATAACACGTGTTGGTTTTCAATAAAGCTAAAGCTTCCAGAGTACCAGAAGCAGTTCAACTGCCCACCGAACAAGCTGTTCAAAAACGTATCAAGCTGAAAATGGTAGACTTCGACGCGGAAATCGCAAAGTTGAACGTTCAGGTGAGAAAGAGGAAGAATCACATCATTTCGATCTTTCCGCTGCTTGTCTCTGCATAATTGAAATTGTGCAAATGGCAGCATGACAATTGTTTTGTCATTAATTATTTCTCATGTCAAAAATCACTGTTAGAAGTCGAAACATTCCTTTTGAAAAAGTTGTTTCGGTTACTGGGATACAAAGTGGGATTCCAACTTTTACGGTTGTCTGACGAATTTCTAAATATAGAAAATCCGGCATCCGGGACTTTTTATGGAACAACAAAAACGTTGTTTGGGAGTCAAAAAAAGTTTTCTCGGAAACAAAAGTTTGCCCTCACTCAGACTTACCTAGGGATCGCAGAAAACAAGGGAGACCAGGAAAAAATACACACTTTGCGAAGATACTGTTCTGGGAATCAGATCCATTTTAATAAAAACACCTTCGGTGTCATCAATTTTCCCTGCAAAATTGTAGCCAGTATGCACAATTTCCAAAGATTCCTCAAAATTTTCTATCATGGCACACCTGTCCCAATGATGTACAAAGCCTAGGTTTCTGTTTCAAAAAGACAAGGCGCACCTAGAACCACAAAATGTAAGATAAATCACCGTCACAGAGAAATTCTCCATAATTTGAACATGTATCACAAAGAAAGTATGATCATGTCTGACTGATCGAACTATTGCGAAACACCCCTGGAAAGTGTGTTCATTTCAGTCACTCGAGAGCACAATTGGTATGATTCGTAACCTTGATCAAATCAATGTTGATGGAGTCCACACGGTTGCGGCACTCGAAGATCAGGACGGTCAGTGATGTTACGTGACTCTCTTCCCATTTTCTTCTTAAAGTTTTGTCCTTATCTTTATTGCCATCACTTCCTGGTATCAATGATTCAAGTTCAGAGCAACTGGACAAGATCGAAGAGAACTTGGGCAAAGTGAACAATGACTTGAAAGTAGTTTCACACAACATTACCGATATGGAGCATTACTGTGGCTGTAACATATTTCGAATTCTTTGGTTGGTCAACACCAAGAGACCGTCAACAAGATAATATAACTTGTTTTCAGTGCTCCATTCAAATATTTTCGAAAACGCGAACGTGACATCATCAAACAAGAGGTTTTGGGGTGAGCAAATTTTATATCAAACTAATTTCGAAATGATGCAAAAAGAGCGAGAATAATTCACATCGAAGTACTATATTTCAGCACGATGACAAGTCCGAAACTGGCTAGAAAGGAAGAGAGCATGGTAATGTTCAGGAGTTCTAATAAAAGAAGGGAGTCAACAGGAGATTTCATGAAACGGTAAAACTTTGAATTGCCAAGTTCCCTGCAAATCGAGAGTTCAGATTGACATGTGACACAATTGAAGATGAGTTGGAAAAGAACCTAATGCTCATAGACCAGGGCATTGATTCTGTCAAGAACCTTGCAGTCGACATCCACGTTCAACTTAAAATCCAAGAATCCAAATTGAACAGAATAGAGGAAATGGTACGTTAATGTTTCCTCAGAACTGTGTTTTAGTACGTAGTGTTTTTGCACTTTGTCCAAATTCCCGATAATCCTTTGCTTATCAACTCTATTTTGGTTACAGGCCGAGACGAATGACTTTGTTGTGGAAGGTGTCAATGATAAAGTCGAAAAGCTGCTCCACTGATTTCTCTCCAATCGAAAGACTATGTCGGAGTCTAGAAAAGACGATTAGTGCGGTAGAACGTTTTACGGGAACGACTCAATGGGTGCATGCAACTTATGATAATTCTTCATTCTTTCAATATTTTTGACTTAAAATTTTAATACTTACGACATTCGCAATAAATGGAACATCACAATATACAAAAAGATTGCGAAATTGACACAAAAAGCAAGTAAATGTTATGTTAAAAAGATACAAAACGGTTAAAGAAGAAGGTTCGTTCAAGTTCAAGTCTCCTCGTAGGTTGTCATGACTGTCAGCCAATCTAGACTGCTAGGCAGTTTAGGAGAACGAGTAGAAGTAACGGTGAGCTCCATAGCGAGCTGTAAAGTTCAGTTTAGAAACAAAAAATAATAGGAAAACCGACCAGCTGGAAGGTAAACATCAGCCCAGTCTTTTCCGCGACGGTTCAAGGCAGCCGGCTCGATCCATTTCTTGTCCAAAGTCTTGAAGTCAATGCATCCGTTTCTGTACAAGTCGATGGCGGTCTTGACGTTCTTACTGAAAACTTTATATTCTCTAATTGAACTCTGCAATATGCTTTACGTGTCATAGTGCCATGGTCTCCAGCTGTTCCACAGTGGTCTGTCGTAGTTGGGGTCGCGGTAACGTCTCCAGTAGGTTGGGTTCAGCCAGTCGGTGTACCACTTGTATCTCGACCAGAATGGAGCGTACTCATGTCCCAAGCTGTTTGGGATTGGATCCACGTACAATTGACGACGAGCGGCAAAGCGGTAAGTCTCCCAGTAGAATGGAGTGTAGAAGGTGTACCGATCGATGGCTGAGTCATCGAGCTGCAAGAGTGGAATCTAAGGTGATGTTTCCTATCTCTCTTCGTTTCGTATTGTTTGTTGATAGGACAGAGCCTCAAAAACCAAGCAATGGCGACGAGAAGAAAACAGAGATTGCAACGGACATTACACTTTTCCAGGAGGATGCCAACGATATTTCGTATCTCTTTCTTCCGAGAAAAAAAAAGAACGAGGAATGATTGCAATCAAATTACATCTCATTTTATGGACTTTTTGTTCGTCGTTCTTCTTCAAGAAGCGATAAACTCACCGAGTCATAGTCTCTTCGGTACTTGTGAAGAGTTGATGGGCGGTAGTTGGATCCGACACGAATGGTGGAAAGATTTGGAACAGATGTGACTCTGGAAAAGAAGGAATGAGAAACAGAAGTTCAAGTTTCTTTGAAGAAATGGATGAAGAACACATGTTCCGAAACAAAAGTTTAATGTATACTGTTTTTGAAATGATACAAAAAAAGCTTATCGAGTCGGAAAGATGAAACTGTGAAAATGAAAACTTTGTCTGATCTTGTTTCTAAATGAATTGGGGTTCATTACTACAACGGAATTAGTCTAAACTGAGTTCAAATGACCTTTTTCTTCACTGAAATTCTACAAAACCCAATGAGATTCCATCTGATAGACATACCTGGTAAGAGTTCCAACAGTTCCGAATCGCTCAACCGATCTGGATCTCGGTAGGCACACCGAGCTGCGAGCTCTGAAAGCCACGTCGGACGGCATGGTGCTGCTTGCTCGACTGATTTCCTGGCGGCGCTTCGGCGGGGGATGCCAGTCGACGGCCGTCTCTGCGACACCCACGCGCTGGAACCAAAACAGCTGGCTCATACACAACAAACACTTCGATCCGTCCTCGTCTTTTCCGTCCCCATGCCATGAAGCAACCAATCTATACGTGTGTCTCCGGTGAGATTCGCATCGAAGAGCAGATGTGTGCGGTAAGAGTGGAGGACCGAAATCCCGCTGTGACGATGAAAACGGACCACCGACATAATATTGGCGTCAAAGTGTGACATAATTACACCTTGTATCGATGGTACGGTTTTTTTTGATTATAAAGAGACGCCAAAGAGGTGGTAATTGTGGTGACGAGGTTCCAAAGAAATACAACAAGGGCTAACAGATGTCAAAGTTGACGCAACATTCTCAAGAAGCCATGTCAAAGCGAGAACCGACATAGGAGAAGTGTTTCACGCAATTCTAGCAATCTGTATAATCCCCCAAATTCCTAACGTACACATTGTTACCTACCTTCCCTTGTACGAGAAGAAAGTCAGGTAAGGCAGAGGCGGTAGCTGGCTGTGGCGGGCCGATGTGGGTCAAAGAAGAGCCGACAGCCCGCTACCCGCACACCTTCGGCGGAGTTTCGATGCCGCGTGTCCCTTTTACCTGTGTATCAATTGCCGCTCATCCGACGAACAGTAACACGCACCAATCGATGTTGCGCAATATGCAACAAGTAAGTCAACCCGGTTACGAGGAATCTCTTTTCGGACCATCTGAACAAATATGGAAAGAATTAGTGTAACAAGTGTGGATTATCTGGATAAAAGTTAGACCTGGTTTCTTTTCTGAATGAAATAAATAACTATTGCTTGAAATAACTGGAAGAGAAATTGAGAAATTTATAAATGGTAAAGGCAGTGGAAAATTCTCAATATTCGGCTTTTGCCGAGTATTTCCTCTGTTGTTTTGAAACCTCCCACGCTGCAACCATACGATTCTGAAACAGTATCGTCTTTATTTCAATTGAAGTCCCCAGTCGATTTGCCAGCTAGTCACACCTTTTCTTTGCCGTCTTCTTGGACCCTGTAACTATTCGTCGCTAATCGTTCGCACCCACTCTCAGTAACCGATTCTCTGAACTATTTGGCCATAGTCAGTTTCTCAAACAAATCGGTCACTTTCATCCCTTCTTGCAACCGATTCCCTTCTTTGTCCAGTGCAATCGACACGTTTTCGTAAGGATACACGCGTAAGACACCCTATAAACGCTCTGCTCATCATAATTCTTCCAAACGAACACAGATACGGACCCAAAGTGCTAATTAGGCACGACCATGGCATATCGGTTAAGCCGATAAAGATGTGCATGTGTTGTGTGATTTCGAGTAACAAACACCATAATAATCTCGTCTTGCCAACTCGAAACCGTCATCTGGTGAGCAGTTGGGGGCAGTGGTGGGTTTATTAGGTGACAGTATGAACTGCATGAGATTGTATTAAGACCACTTGTTCTAGAAAGGTCATAAAGGAATCAGACACCTGCATCACAGTTGTTCCTGTAGATATGTCTGGGATTAGGATCAACTCAGGTGTCATCTGGAAGTAATCAAGTGACAGAAAGGTGTCTAGTCCGGAACAAAAAATCTTAATCGCTGACATGTCTGAGTTGTATTCCCACAAGCAAAGTTGTTTCCCATCTGGTTGTTCAATTCCTAGGTTTGACTGGACCCTTTCAGCGAATGAAAGCAGTACTGGTCAAAAACCTAGTAATTATGACAAGCTAACATGTTTGGCCATTTTTCGAAACAATAACAATAATAAAAGGATTAATCGTTTTGAGAGCCGAAAACCATGTACAGTTACACAATTCTACATCTGTCCGTTTCCCATACGGTCCATCCAACCACTTGTGTGCACATGTCCCTAGAACACTTGAAAAAATGTCATTGGGATGCTGAGACTGCCATCTCCAAAAATTACATTCCTAGCAAACAAATTTTCACACCAATTGTAAACTCATGTTCTTTGCCCACTACATCATTAATCCTTATAATTTCATAACAAAAGTCGATTGGAATGATGGTGTGTCTGAATTTCCAAAATAAACATAAATGGTGGCGCGATAAACATACACAAGACCCCCGTCTGGATTTCGCTTCCGGTCCACAAATATGTGCCAAGATCATAAATATGCCACGATGATGGCCGACCCATCGATCATTGTAAATTTGTATCTGCTCCCGCAGGTTTATTGGGACTCTGCGGTTGACTGGCAGAACGGAGCACCTGCTGTCGTCATCATCATCAGCCGACAGCCAATCACCAGCCGCAGTTGGACACATTAGAGGAGTCAATCGGCTTCCGCCTGTTACACACACTTCGACCTGCGTTTTTGAGGTCGCCGAACCCACCGACCGTCAATTTGATATGCCACACTGTTAATGTTCTGCCGCCCCTGGCTTACCTGGAAATATGAACCCACTTGGCAGGCACTCTTCGCGGAAACTCTTTTGAGGAGGAGGAAGTCCGCAAAAAGTTTATAGTAACAGTAGACGTTTTTGCGGAAGAAGTAAGACCTCAAAAATGTAAACTGTCGGAAGATAGAAATGTAAAACAAAGGGAATATGATATTCAGTAGGGCTTAGAACACATAAACATTTCTCGATCCCGTTATCGCTCTATCTGTGCAGGTGTGTTTGTCTTGCAGTACACAAATGTCGGTAAATTCCAATTATCTCGTTGCTATTAGATCGTCGACGTATTTCGACGATTGTGTGTCAAACGGAAACACTTCTTTGCTCATCTTTCAATCTTATCTAGATAAGCCATACCGTCGGCATGCCCGACTGGACAAAGAGACATCTGCTCACAGAACAGTCTATTCGGGGGGCTCGAATACCATGTCGAACACGTTGACCGCTTAGTTGCGTAATTTGCACCAGGCGACGATTACCGACAGTTTTTATAACGAGTCAAATGTCTTGTTTTTGATTTATTGTGAAAACAGTATTGTGACGATGACAAGAAGAAACGTTAGGTACAAGCAAGGAATGGTAACAGGAAACAAGTAGTAAAGCATGGAGGAGAAGATCTAGCAAAGAGCAAAAGCTGGGTATATGACAAGAAAGAATGGGACGGTTGGAAAATAAATAGGGTAACACAGATAGTTGCAACGAGTGCACCCGTCTACCGTTCAGGGCAAAATAAGTTAGTATCTAGGAGGATGCACCGAACGATTAATGAAACTACGGAAAGAGTAAGAAAAGAAACTACTGCATTTTAGTGAAAAGGGATTGTTGCTGACTGAGATACATCTGGATGAACTCAGGTTGGGAGAAAACGGGAAGAGTGGGGATCGGCATCATGGGACGAGCCATGAAAGCAGTTGGAGGTGCAGACATGTAGGGACTACGGGACATGGCTGGCATTCCAGAGCTGAAAAATCCAGGGAAGAGAGTTGCGGCGGCTGGACCATACTGCTTGTAGGCATCCATCCGGGCACGAGACATGCTCGAAGGACGGCGACGAAGTTTTCCAGTGGCACCTCCGATGAAGACCTCATCCTCACAGCTGGCGTCCAACATCCAGTAGTTTCCTGAGAAATAAAATGTAAAAATTGATCTAGTCTTCTAGTATGGTTACCTTTTCCTGGGTCATCGAAGCTTCTGGGAACTTTGACAAAGCACTTGTTGAGCGACAGGTTGTGGCGAATGGAGTTCTGCCATCCCTGCTTGTTCTCGCGGTAGAATGGGTAGTTAGAGACAATGTACTCGTAAATTCCAGAGAGAGTGAGACGTTTTTCGGGACTGTTCTTGATGGCCATCATGATGAGAGCGTTGTAGGAGAATGGTGGTTTGTCGTTTGGAGAGCTGGCTTTCTTATCTTCCGAAGAACTGGAGCTGGGCGACTTCGATTCTTTGCTGGAGGTGCTTTCAGATCTCTCGTCATCAACACTGTTATCCAAGAGGTAGTCGCTGTTCTCGTTCTCGGGGTTCCACATGGCTTCCGCTTTAACTGATGTGCACGGCTCACTGAGACCTGGAAGAATGAGAGATATGAGATTACGGTAGCTTGTTGATCATGTGGTGAAACAAAGAAATGATGAGTTTTGACGAGCCGTGGGTTTGCGTTTACAATTCCGGAACATGACAGCTGGCCGCCGCGTCTACTGTCATTTTAGGTGATGAGAGATAGTGTAAACGCCTGAGGGTTTCAGGCGGGTTGATACGAAAAACGAGAACGATGGCAAACATCAATCAACGACGACAACAAGTGCGGTTGGAGGCTCAGGCAAACACCGACTACCGTAAGCTGGAGCACATATGTGAGGTGCATGTTTAACAGATAATAACAATAATAAGAGCCGCTACCGCCTTTCGAATATGGTAAGAGCCTATAAGGGCGTGAAAAAGAACTTTTATAGAATTTTTGGTGGCTGACTATGTATGTGGCTTTCGCTTGAGGAAAAGAGGAGTAGATGAAGTTTGTTAGAGTTCACCACTTCTACTAATTTCATGAGATCCCGTTTTACCGTAAGACGCTCTAATTTCTGCTCATGGCGCCAAACACCGTATATACTGAAAGTTTCTAAGCTCTCTTCTTGGTAGCCTTGATCAAATACCCTAGACCTAGAATATGGTTCCTTCGCTTTGAATGTCCTACAATAACGTGGCTTCTAATCTAATTCAAGATTTCGAAAACTGCTTTGTCTTGAAAAATACGGTTTTTCATCCAAAGAGTGTATTCAAATGTGCAAGTAAAAACCAAAGTGGTATACTCAATTACTAGAGTGGTAACTAACCTCTGATAGACGGTTCACTGGTTGAAACTTGAATTGGGGAGAACTCCTGCTTGATTTCAGTCGCCTTGTCGACGAGATCCGGGCACAGGTCCAAGATGGAGAATCCGGCCATGATGATAGCTGAGTTTTGAGTAGTTGGTATACTGAGACGATTAGGTATGGAAACAATGACACGACAAAGTGATGGGTCTCGGTGGGAGGGGCGAACCAGTGCGGCGATGCTAAGGGGCGGGGCACACGGTAGGGGGTCGACATGAAGGAAGGGACCGCTGGAGGTTCACCCGACCCGACACGGGAGGTGTGAGGGTATCAAGAACGCCGAATATGACATAATGAATGAAAAAAACGAGTGGAGAAATCAACGCGCGGCATGAGTATCAAGGTTGATTATAGGGAGAGTGATGTTCAACAATGCATGAAATGAAAACGGAGAAGAGTAAACCATGTTTTTAAGCATGTTACTGAACGTTGAAGATTGGAATGAACTCGTTTTAACCATATCTAGCAAACTGGGATACCTTTCAATTCCAGTTTTGTCGCTTGAAGCTCAGTTTTAGTTCCCTACTCTCAAGTACTGTGTCAGATTCGAACTGCTCAACAGAAGTGAATACGACTTTTGTGTTCTGAACAAGTTGTGAGTTTGACATTTCAAAGCCAACCTTCAAGAATTCCTAAGGCCTGCGCTAGACAACCACAATTCCGTTTTGACTGGAACTTGTCTGGAACTTACTCCCAAATGTACCAATCAGATGATATTCGGGTAAATCAAGGACTGGGAACGATCTCTCAACATGGCGGTGACACTATTTCCTAGCAATTGCTGAGTGTTTTAGTTGTGGTGTAAAGGTGCGTAGGTGCGAAACAGTATCGATCTCTACACAATAGGTGACAGCGTGGTGGAGCCTTTTCGGTCGTACACAAATGTGAGAAGTTATGAAACAAGATCAACTAAAACTGAGAAATACGTGTGGGTTGTGGGAAAATGTTTAGCCACTGCGGTTACCGGAGGTAAATCTGCTACAACCGAAGTGATTGACAACATCACCTGCTCGTCAAATTATTGAACTCACTGACTCTTCAACCCTCATTGTCTCACTGTTGTTATGTTAATCCTAGAGACAGGAAGACTCGAAGGCAGCAGGTGAATCCAGTACACAGATCTTCCTAATGGGGATTATATTGTCTTAGCGTAGTTGTTCTACTTTGTTTACTAAAGAATTGATCTCAATTGGTTCCAGGAGGATAACTTGCTGTTTTCTGATCTTCTTTTGGTGATAGGCTGGATTCGTGTGGGCGCGAGGAACACAAAAAACAACAAGTCCAACTTTTGATGTTTTCAGCTGGGCCATCAGCATCTCATTAAGCCATTTCGCACCGTATTTTGTACCAAGTGCAGAAATAGAAACAACAAAAGCTTACTAGTTTGTATGTACAAGACGAGTGCAAGCTAAGTGTCAGTGTCAAAAATCTAGGCAGGAAACAACAACGTGAGAAAGGAAAAATAGGGAAAGGAAACGCCTGGATAGTGTATCCAATGTATCTGAATATCGCTTCCACGCATCGCATGTTTACAAACAACACAGGTGTCTGAAGATTGGAAAGTTAGAAAACAAACTTATAAAATGAAATCCGCGAACGAACACAACGTGTCGTCGCTCTGATTGAGCTTTGGTGGCACAGCTCAGACAGATTTTCAGAAAGGAAAGGGATCAAAATGATAAGAAACCTATCAGCCAAAAGTTGAGCTTATTATGATTAAGAAACACCGAAAACAAACAACTGTTCAGAAGGTTGTTGCACACAGAGCAACGCCAAAAAAACATAAGATCGAACGAAAGTCAAGAACATCTGCGGTCTACCACTGATTTCAGACATTGTGGTGACAATTGAACAAATGTCAGTGATACTTTGATTTGTCTAGAAAGCAAACTCGGGGAAAAGTTTTGAGAATGCGTCAAAGGCTATGGAGACAAAATGAAGTAAGGGGAACCAACTCCACATCAGACTAGAATATTATCAACTCTGGATGAAAGATCGCAACACTTGAATGTAACAAACATCACGAGCATCGTACTTCTCTGCGTCAAAATACAAAAATGAGAAGCGTTACTTTGACGTCGGTGGGTCATCCACGTTCGTCCGACGATAAACATTACGAATTCTGAGACAGCTTACGTTGGTGTTCTGATGGGATACAATTCGGGATGAACATGTGCTATACAATGTCCGGAGACACAAACCGACCTGAAAATGGACGAGAAAACTAGGGAATCAAAGAAATGTTTGGAGGGGGTTGAAGAAAACTCCGATTGGGAAATGAAAAATTCAAAATGTTTGGGAATTCACATCACGTTATGAAGTGAGGACATTGAAATGGAAACATGTAAGTTGCTCCGAGTTTCTAGGAAATTCCCACACAGATTTGGAATTCTTACATGAGCTTCAAGAATCTAATTCAACAAAACAACCAATCCGTAGTTTGAAAAACCTTGTGCCTTCTCTGTCACAGCTGTTACATAACTGTTGGTCTAATGAACATCAACCATAAACCTACTGACAGACCGTAAAACAATGATGAGAATGATGAGAAGAGGGAATAAAGAAGACAGTAAAACCTCTGCCGTACCACTGTCTTGTCTGCCGTGTGCACCTTTTTGTAATGTTTCCAGCGAGACTGTGCTGTTCTTCCATCAACTTTCTATTTGATTGTACTGGAACATAAGAAAACAGCAAATTGTAATCCCACAATCTCACTGGTATTGTTAGAAACACATCACATTCCAACAGGATACTGTGACCAACTTATGAATAGAAAACGATTCCATATCGTTCACATCGCCAAAACCTTTGAAGTCCTTATACAAACTTGATAATTGAAGCGGAAAACGGTTATATATCACATCACACACACAGAAATCGGATCCAACTTCATTGGCGGTCTCATAACATTTGAGGAAAACTTCATTGACACTGCGTCTCTCTAACACGCGTACTCTCTGTTCAGCTCCTTTCAAGGAAAGTTCATACAAGTGTGAAATTGCCGATAAACGGACGCCGTTCGGTAACCTATTGTCCGATAGTCGTTTATCCTATCGTGTTTTAACAATAATAATAACACGAAAAGCTCGTTTGCACTGGGTGGAAAATTGAGATGAAATGCTTTGTTGGGAGGGGAAAATAAAATAATGTCTTGTGGGAACACGAGCCAATAAAATCTCTATGCAAAAAACATGAATTATGTTGTTTCTATTTCCAATTGCAGCAGGTCGGGTCGACAGAAGCGAATCCAACAACAAAAACCCGCACTTATGAAACACTGAAAACTATGGGACCATATTGAATGCAATTTAGAAGTTATTAACTGTACGGCAATTCACAGTTTCATCCAGACAATCTACAGACTCTCCACGATGCTATTGCAGCTCATACAAACTTTCAAGTAGCAATTCCTGTTCTCCATCCCTCACTTCCTCGTTTATTTTGCCCACTCTAAGCAGCCTTGTCGCTGAAAAACGTCAACAACGTGCATGCTCTTTCACAACGTGCTCTCTCTGACCACTGACGCGAAAAACATCAATATTTCCTAATCTGACGTTGATTTACCAGTTAAAAAACGTTGCATTATTCGTGTTTGCTCTCACTGAAAACGTTGAATAGAACACAATTATTTTTTGGCAATAATAGCGATTCGCTGAATTTTCTATTGCTTTTTTTGTTGAAAAAACATTCAGTCTTCTGTGAGAGCGTTGTTGTTTCCAAGTTACTCCACTATCTCTTCTATTTACTGTTTTCAAAACCGCCACCGTTTACATTTGTTGTTCCAGTGAATGGATGATATCTTCTTCGCAATTTCTCAATTTGTCACACAGTTTCATTAAATTCAGAAACATTTGAAGTCACAAAATCAAAATAAAAAATGCAAAAGTTCCGACTGGTGCCCATCCATCTCCTCTTCTCAGGAGCCCGCGCAATGCGGCGCTCACATTCCCTGGCGCACCACTGTTCGCCAGGGGGAGGATCGAACCCACAACGGGGTGGATGGAACTGGCCATTGCTAACCATTACACCAATCGGCCCTGTTCCACGCGCGCACAGAGGACGTATATGTGGTGTGGGCAGGCACGGAGAGAGGGCGAGGGGACACGGACCACTCTAATTGCGGACGGCGCTGCGGCCTGCGGCGGTGTGCGGTGTGCGGCGGAGACACGCTGAAAGACAGTTTTCTTCCGAGTTTTTCTTCATTTTGCTTCGTTTTTTATTGGAAATTAGTCAATCCAAGTAAATTTACATTCATTCTTCTTGAACTCAAATATTTTTCGGTTTACCATTCCCAACATTTGCCGAAAATACGCATTGTGAAACTAATTCGACAGTCGACATCTGAAATCGCGTCGTTTTGTCTTATTTCGGTCTTCCTAGACAGATTTTTGATAGAAAACTCATATCTCCAGTCGAATAGTGTCTGTTTTCTTGCGTTTTCTCTTGGATTCTCATCGAATATGACATTTTTGAGTCTTTCTCTCAAAGAGTCGGACGCAAACACCACAAATTACGAGCCACTGCAGACCCGTCGGCAGGCCTCCACGCTGGCCAACTTGTTTACTCGATAACTCGTACACTCATTAATTAGTCTCCTACTTTTTTCAACTTCCTCGTTTCTATTCTTCCAGATAAACCTTAACTTTACTTTTTTCCAGGGAAATTAACCGTATGAGCAAAAAGGAGCCCGGAGTCGCGAAGAGTCTATTTATCGCAGCCGCCATAACAGGTTAGTCCGTCGGAATGTTGCATTGCGCAGATATCGATTGAACGGCTAGCGGTATTCGTTGTGTTCTTCCCCGTTCCGCACCCAATTTTTAATGGCATCGCCGAGAAACAGTGTCGACAGAACGTATCAAATATTGCTATTTCTGTTTTTGATTTGGTGTCGACGCAATTCCAATTCCAATTCCAATTTCGCCGTGCACAAACCGTCATGTTCTCGACAGTTCGGCAAGCGAAACCCTCCCATTAAACACATATTGCTGGGCGCAAAATGAGATGAGTGTGGGTCGGTCTAGGACTATTATTGAGTGACCTCATTGTGATTCACAACTAACCTTCTTCATCCCGAATACTTTTTATGACCAAACTTTCTAAAAACCTTCCACTGTTCGCTTTTCCCGCTTGTTTTGGGAAAAAAGAGGAAAAAACGGTCTTCCCCGACCGAGTATGTTTTGCATGCAATCAATGCTTCCTACGCTCGAGATAGGCGACCATAGCTTGCTTGGCCACTCAAAACCTGTTCGAACTAGCCGCTTCCCCGTCCGCAGTGCAGACGGAAAGACGAATTTCTTCTCTGCGCTGTCCCACACGCGTTTCGCTGTTTCTCACATCCAAATCCGCTTCCCTTTTTGCCTACTGAGCGAAAAGAGATGAGAGATTCTGAATTCTAAAAAGCGAAAGTGTGACTGACCTCTGAAAGCACACGGCGGCTTAGTCACTGTTCATGTGTTGATTCTCTTGATATGCCATATTCAGTTCCCCATTACGGTCATAAAAAATAGTTGCTTCGCCCGCTTTCTTCTCGTCTCCCGCTTCCCGCTTCCAGTTTTTCCGATTCTTCCGCGTCACCTCCTTTATTGATTTCTTTTCAGGAGCGTTTATGCTGTTTATCTTGGTAGTTATCTTGGCGTTTAGCGCTGGTAGAGGAGCCACCGAATCACTTTACGACAAGGACGATCCGATTCTCGAACTCGACGTCGACACGTTCAATGCTGCTATTTACGGATCGGTGAGTTTTTCCCCTTTCACTTTGTGTGCAAAATTCAATTATTTCTTGCAGAAGAAAGCACATTTCATCGAATTCTACTCATCTTGGTGCGGAGCTTGCATAGGATACGCTCCCACATTCAAGAAATTTGCCAAGTAAGCTTTGTAGTGATCATCTTCAAAAAATACTGACGATGGAAAAGTCAAAAAATGAAAATCAAGCAGAGAATTGTTTATTCTATGAGAAATTTGTTTGAAATTTCGCAATGCAACATGTCATTGCGCATATCCAGAAACTGAGTGCAAACAATGAGAAAATGACCGCAGCTCAAAGAAACGCTGACGAATTTTTGTGGTTTGTGAGGAATAGAAACTGGAGAAGGCACAATAACCAAAAATCACGTGACAAGAATACTCAAACATTCTCGTTTCAGGCAGCTTGAAAAATGGGCTCCACTTGTTCAAGTGACTGTTGTGAACTGCGCCGATGACAAGAACATGCCACTGTGCAGAGAGCACTCTGTCAGTTCTTACCCATCCCTTAGAGTGAGTTCTCATGCTCCTGGTTTCACTCTAACTAGATTTTCTTCAGTACTTCAAATACAACTCTGCCAGCAAAGACGACGGAATGAAGTACAGCGGAGACAAGTACGACATCAACAAGCTGGCTCATGATATTGCCGGACTTGCTCAAGCTGATGCTCAACGTCAGAACCCAGAAAGCTGGCCTACCTTCTTGCCACTCTCTGAGTAAGCTTTGTTGTTGAAGATTGTCAATCAGTCTCACTATTTCAGATCAACCACTCTTGAAGACGTCTTCAAAACAATCGGAACCACGCCATACGTCGCAATTGTTGCTCAAGACAGTCCGGCCGTTACTGCATGGGCGGTATGTTAGCTACACAATTGGCATTAACTCAGTTGTCATGTTTTCAGAACTTGATCAACTATCACGGCAATGGTGGTCTCAAGGTGACATACGTTGGACAGAACCATCAAATCGCCACAAAGCTCTTCGGTGACGGAGGTGCTCATGCTGCGCTTTTCTCCAACGGAAAGTCGGAACCAATGTGGAAGAGCAGTGCAGCTATCGAGAAGTGGACTGATATTCAGGAGAAAATCGATGAACTCATCGGAGACAAGATTGCCAGCCATAGCCCAACTATCCAGCCAGTGAATGCAGCGGTAAGCCCGAATCTCTGGTTTTTAGTACTCCAACGGGTAGTTTTGTCTACGATTCTGTTCAGAAATGGGCTTCGATGTTGAACGGACTTTGGAGAAAATTAACAGGAGTAAAAAGATACTTCTCGGTATGTGGACAGCATGGTGTGGTTAACTTTCTCCCTCAAATTTTGACTGAACTGCACCATTAATCCACAATCCCATGGCCAATACCACACGCGAAGCCGATTTCGGACTCTGAATTTCCCCGATGTTCCCCCAATCATTGGAAACATGTTTCACAATAAAATGCATTTCAGCCAGTCATCGCAGCTCCATCCAATCCACTGAACAACCAGTTCGAGGTCCAGTTGGTTGACCTGAAGAGTGCGATGAGCTACATGTTGTACAAGGAGATTCCCAGAAGAGATATTATCAAGGATGAGCCACTGGCTGTTTTGAAACAGTGGATGCACACTTTGAAGAAGGTATTTTTAAAGATATCCGAGGAACAGTGTGCATAAATGTTTTTCAGTATGCTCCTGGTACCACTCCAATGCGCCGTCTCTTCTTCCGTCTCGACGAATGGGTTCAACTGCGTTCCAGTGTCACTGCGGACGAATGGACTGCCAAAGTGGATGAGATACAAGTGAGAGTTTCTGATAACAAACTGTCTGGTCTGATTGCCTGTCACTTCCGCGTCGAAGTGAAAACAATATGACACAGTAGAATACAGAACACCTTGAACTGTTCGCGTTCTTATCACAAACTGGTTTGTTTTCAGCAATCTCTTGGTAACCCGTTGCCAAAGGAAATCACCTGGATGGCATGTGCGGGATCGAAACCAAATTTGAGAGGATACACTTGCGGACTATGGACTTTGGCTCACACCATCACTGTGGAAGCGTACAAGCAAGAGAAACACAGTGAGACAGCTATCTAGTCAAAAATGTACTAGCTCCTTGATTTTTCAGACGCTGAATTCAAACCAGTTATCGACGTCCTTGAACCATTCCGCGCTTTCATCTTCCACTTCTTGAGTTGTTCGGAGTGTGCTCAGAACTTCACGAAGGAAGCCGAGAAGAACCAACTGCATCTCGTGACCCGACCGGAAGACGTCTACGCGTGGCTCTGGAGAGTGCACAACTTTGTCAACAAGAGACTATCTGGATCTCTAACCGACGACCCGTCCTTCAAGAAACAACAGTTCCCACCCAAATCCATCTGCTCTGACTGCTACGATGCAAACGGAGAAATCAATGAGGAGAAGGCGCTTCCATTCGTGTTCAAGTACTACTCCAACATCAAAACTGACACTGTAGAGGTACTAGATGATAGTTTTGTTTCAAATGTAAATCATTTTTTTGCTACAGAACGTTCCTGGATACAAAGTTGCCGAGTACAAGGAAGGAAAGACTCTCTCGGCCGGACAGCGTCATTTGAACCCGAAATTCCAAGTTCACGCCGGGAAAATGGATCAAATGGAAGCCAACGACAAAGTGCGACACGACGCCAGTCCACAAAGAACCTGGAAGGATATCGACGGTTATGGTAAGACATTTCGAAGAAACAACCGAGACTGAGCATGTTTGTCTTGTAGACAGTCTTCCGGACACCTCCAGCCGAACCCACCACTACTTCATCTGGCTCTCGTTGATCGGAGTCATCCTGATTGTCGTTTACTGCAAATACCGGAAGAACAGATCAAAGTTTTGGAAAACTTTCTATTATCAAAACGACTTCAAACTGTGATTTTTTGCGGGGTTTTTTTCAGTTTGCAAACCTCTTTCCCTCACTGCTAACTAACCATACGTGCTTGTCTGTTACTGTCTCAGCTTGTAGCATGCATTTACACCCTCCATATTCATATCTTTTAACTTCGGTGCTTTTGCAATCATTTCAAAGTTAGTCTGTGTAACAAAAAATGAGAAAACAACATTGAGAAAACCGAGAAACAAAGTTTTCTAAATAATATTTTCCTAAGAAAGCCGGTCTGATAAGTTTCTATGTGCGGCACTGACCTACTTCAAACTAGCAGCTTTGTCATATATTTGTGTTTGGATGTGTTCCGTCTCAACAGTATCTTCAAGTCATCTCTATTCTAGTTCCTCACTGTATCTACACAACCCTAATTTATTTTTCCTTCTCTGCATGCACGACAATCCCACTCTACGTGTCCTTCACCCTTTTGTGTATTCGTTGCTCCCCTTGTGTTCGTCTAGAACTTTGACGTAATAAATGTTTCTACATTCGATGGTTCTATTGTATCCCATTTTATATCAGAGGAGAAGTAGGGTCTACAAAACTTCATAAACACAGGGAAAGGGGTAAATGTGTACTGGTAGCTAGGTTTGTCCGTTTGGCTTTCTTTTTATGTTCTAAGATCACACAGTGTGTCGTCAAACCCACAAAACGCTATTTACTAACCTTCAAAGTGTGAACAGTCTTTTAGATCTAAAAGTTTCAAAAACCAATCGTAGTACCGAGTAGATCAACTAACGTTTTTAGATGTCCCTGGAGTTCATCACCAGTAAAGCAGAATATCGTCTAACCAACCACCGGATGAAGGATATCTGATCTCATCAGTTCATCCCAACTTTTGTAATTGTCTAAATACCCACTTTTTGTTTCTCTTTTTCATTCCTAATTGTTCATTTCTATTTCCACGTTTTCACTCGTCATAATTTATTACCTTTAAAACTCGGCCTTCCAATTCACCATTCGTGTTCAATTAACTGACAGTCTACTTGGTTACGGTTTTCTTTTGAATGTATTCCATGTTTCACACTTTGAAATTGAAGTTTCAACAAATTTTCCAATACTTTTCAACATAAAAACGTTTTTATTGTTCCATTATTCATCCTCTCACCAATTAATTCCCAATGATTCGATGTTCTCGATCGAATACAAGCTTCGGTTAGATGCAGGCGGTTAGCAGGGGTATGCTGTGAAAAGCTTACACTTAAACTGTACAAGGATATATAATCTGTAAAAGAGTAGAATACGAAGAAAACTGCGATTGTTCTTGAGACGAAGTCAAATCATTTATGCTCGAGCACACAAAAGATTCGGTTGGTGGGTGTGGGGCCAAGCTTTTAACGACTACGGTAGCCTCATCTCTAGAACAACAAGAGATTTTCTTTTGTACATTGTATTGCGACAAGCGAGGAGTACTGCGGTACGGGGGGATAACTCGTTCGTCTGAAAATTTGGGTTGGTACAGTTTTGAGGATTATTAGTGAATCCAGTTGTCGCGTCGCGGACGAGACATGTCACTGGTCTTCTTGGATGCGTGGTAGGCAGTCAAAACGATCTCATCTGCTGATCTTTCGCGTCTAGCTGGGATTGGAGAGGACTGCTCGGATCTGAATGGGGGATCATTGAGCATGCACTCCAACCAAGTTTCTTATTCTTTCAACTCACCCACTGCTAGTAGCATAGTCACTTCCCATAGATCTTGGGCTCAATTCATATTGTCTCTTGACGTGATAAGCTCCATATCCAGTGGTTCTGTATGGCACAAAGTCCCCCTTGATGTTCTTTGTCAACACCTTCAGTTCATTGGCGCTGGATGCCGAGTCTGAAGTAAAGTTAGCTACTCTCTATTTTTACCGTCGTTCGGAGTCAATGGAATGTTTGCATTGGCAGGAAGGCAACGAAAAAATCAAAATTACGCAAAATGGACTGGACTGTTGACATTTCTTCTAATGTTACTATTTAGCAAAGCGAGTGACGGCTCTCGGTTTTTATGTGACTTTGACAGACGCATTGAACTCAAAAGTTTGAACATCAGAAGTTACCTTTCTTCAGGAACTCCGGGTTGTATTCACTGTCGTATTGACGAGTTCTGGAAGCCGGGCGTGGAGAAAGAGCTTGAGTGCGATGTGGTGGAACTTGACCCTCGTCACCTGCAATAAGATGGTTGTGTATGAACTGATGAACTGAAAGTGCAAGAAGGTGTATGTCTAGAATATCTTCATTACCATTCTATTCTTTGAGCAAAATGCATAAAATTTTGAGCAAGTACGTCAAAAGGCAAGCAAAACTCAATATCAAAACATGCGGTGGTGGGAGTGTAGGGGTTCAAATGTGTTTAAAGGTAATATTGACGCGAGTATTGATATTCCTCATGAATCTCACCGGTTGGCGACGGGCTGTGCGAGACGTATCCGGCATCTCCCCACTTGGTTCCGTATCTGGTGATCGAGTCTGCAAGTTTCGAATGTTTTGGTTGTGGATAAGATTTTGAAATCCTAAATATTTATTCTAACATTGCAAGTCATTCGAAATAATATTCAGTTTCTACAATTCGGATCAAAGTGACTTTGGTCTCAGCTAGAGCCCACAGTTTTCCTTCCCAATCTATCAGTCTGGGTTGGTCGGATTCGGTTTCAGAACTACTCTCATAATCAGAATCAGAAGAAAGGTAACCTTTGCGGTGTCTCTCGTATTTAGCGTATTTGTCGAAGACGGTCTGAGATGGAGCTTCTCCGCTCATTGGGGACACACTTCTGGAGCGGTCTGGGATGGAGAGCTTTCTCTTCTGATGAGCTTGTCCTGAAAGTGATCGGTTGAATGTTTGGTTGGATGCTGTATGCTTACCGTAGCCAGCAGAACGATGTGGGACAACTTCTCTTGGGCTTGGTGGCACTTCATCCTCCACAAAGACTGGTGGTTGGAGCACAAACTTCTTTGGCACCTTCTTCTCAACCTTTGGTTCTTCCTCAGCTGGAGCAGAAGAGTTAGTCCATCCGACCATTCCGATTGCGTTGATTGGCTCTTCCTTGATGTCTCTTATTGGCACCTGGGCGTCATTGAGTCTTTCAAGATGGTTGAAAGCAGCAGAGATGAATGGAATGCTCTTTCCAGACAGAATCCATCTTCCCTCGATGTCAAGGTGCTTCAGACGGTTTGGTCCACGTCCCTGGATATGGGAGTCCATGTGGAAGTACTTGATGTCGTCGGTGTTGAGACCGAAGTCAGACATGAACAAGTTAGGAATGGTGGTTGGAGGAGCCATTGGTAGAAAAGGAAGTGAGGAGAAGTAAAGTGAATGTGCTGGCTGAAATGAGCCGAGCTGATGTGATGATTCAAAGTGACCTTGACACTGCTTTTATACCAGGAACAGTTTTCGGAAGGCAACGCCCACCCCACCGTGGTGAACTTGGGTAATACGCACACATGCACTAAGCTCATCACAAATAGAGAAAAAGAGAGGGTCGACCTACGCGTAGAGTAAGGAGTACTGTATGTGTTTTTGGGGCGACGTCGAAACAAAAAAGAATGAGGGAGGAAACGAGGGAAACTGTTTAACACCAGGATTACTGGAGCGGTGGCGTACGTTTTGGAAAATGATCAGTTTGATCGTTTTGTCAGCTTTTTGTCAAACAGTGCGAGGAACTGATTGTCAGTCGGAGGAACGTGGAAAATATTGGCGGACTGCAAGAAGTTCAGCGCCACGCGTGAACGAACACGTTTAACCTGATTGCCGGTTGTTTCTCACAGCAATTATTACTCGGATAGTGAAAGAAAAGACGGAACTTGAAAGTATGATCCAATTTTAAAGACGACGTTTGTTTTGTGCTTGATTTATAGAAGTTCGGTTCTCCGATCTATCAACACAGCTTCATTCAGAAGTCCGTCGTTCACAATAACTCTCGAGCAAAACCGAGATGCATTCCATTCCTCATTTTCTCGGTTGATTTAACTTCCGAATTTTTTGTTCATGGTCTTCCATCTGTTTACTTTTGTTTACTTCTCCGCTTTTCTGTAACCTAAGGTGAAGGTCGACAAAGAATTCAGTGAGACATTCGCTTCCAAACCGTTATTTGCCTTTTAGTTGTGGTCTCGTGGGGTAGCTTCGCTTTTTGGCTGCCGATGGTTGGTGTGTTGTTTGAGGAGAATCAAATTTAGACGAGAAAAAAGAAAAAGGAGGAACAAAAACTTCGGGGTTCAATCACAGCTGTTTTCTGTTCCTTGGATTCATGAGTCACGGGGTCAAACCACACCTAACCATATCAGGCAACCAAACCACACAAGCTCAAGTGCTCCCAACTGTTTGAGTTTCAATGATCGGAAATCGGAACTGAACAAAATATACCATTTGTGCACAGAATGAAAATTGGAAAGGGAACACTGCACATGATTGAGTGCACAAGGGAACACATAGAGGAAAAAGGAAAAGGAAGTTTGACATCATTCATTCTAAACGACAAAAATTGTAGTTCGGTCTCGGGCACAAGCAATTATCCTCTATTATTTCCTGAAAAAAACATATATTTCAAATGATGCGGGGAGAAATAGGATTGATTTATTCATTTCATAGTTGTGCAGTGTTGTTTCAGTAGTCACTATCGAAGTTTGAGTTCCGACTTGTGAACTCAAAACACAAACAAAACAACCTTTATTTTACTAGACGTCATATTCTCCCAACCTTTATTATAACAAAAATGTTATCTTTTGAATTGTTCTCGATGTTATCATCATTTTTCATCCTACGTTCTTCCAAAATATCGAGAATAAGACATGACGCAACACAAAAAACATGAAAAAGGCGGACAATCTGTCATAATCCATCATGTATTTCCAAAACTCTGCCAGAGATTATTCACTAATAGCCATGCATCGTCCTCTCTGTGAACTAGTTTCTCGGAATCCATCCAAAAGACCTCTCATTACCCATATCCATCGTGCATTTGTGAATTGAAGCGGGGTCCGAAGAGTAAGGGAATGTGAAGGGTATCATTTTATTCGTCCTCCTCACGTACTCTTTCAATTCATCAATTTTCAATATTTTTCTCTCTCTCTCTCTCCTTTCATTTTTTCTTGTTGTTCTTCCTCATTCTTGCTCAGCATGTGGACCGGATACTCAATTGGTGTAGTGTTGGTTGGTCAACCACAGGGTAAAGTTCAGGAGTGCAATTTTGAGCCAGGGTCGCTCTCTCTCTCTCTATTATACCTTTAGTTTGTGTCGACAACAAAAATGTGGATAGCTGTTCAAATAGCCGCTCTCCATGCCTCACACGCACAAATCTGCCTAGCCCTAAGCTTATCTTTCCCATTATTTCCATATCGTCGCTGCTTCTAACTAACTTCTTCTCCGGCAATGTTTTCGTGGCGATTCGTGCATTTCGCATTTCTCCTCTCTGTTTTCTGCAACGAAAATAGAGAACCTACACAATATTTAGATATTACGGACGTTGTGTCGTCTGGTAAGGGTGGATGAAGAAAAACCTCATAAAATGAGTATGAATCGTCCAAGATGCTGTCTCATTTCATTTTCTTTTCTTTTTTTCAACCGAAATTAAGATCTTGATCGAAATTGGTGATGTTTGATGTGGGCGCGTACATATCTTTTTGATTAAACCTATTCGGTGACCTTAACCAATCTAATCTTCAGTTCTTTTGATATCTCTTTGTGTCTAGATTGCGTTGACAAGAGTTGACAAGTAAAAAATCAATTCTCAATGTCACGACACCGATCGTAAACAACCTTTGATACCTTATCAATTAGCATGTGATAGGAATTGTTGATTAGTTAGTGAGTTAGTATGTATGGTTTCCTATGCACAAGCATTGTTGGTCAGATGGAATTGATTAACTTTCCCCATGTGGATTCAGTTACACCTCTCACTTGCAAACATTATCTATTTCAATCGGATAATGGATTACTTCAATTCTCCAATCTTCAATCCGTGAGAAAGAGAGCTCGACTTGTTTTGTATCCAATTACTTGTTTTTCGCTTTCTGTTCCCTTTGTTCTCCTTCTGACAACAGTTGTGTTTTTTAAGATTGTCAGTGGTTGAAACGATGCCGCATCTTTTTTATTCTTTGTTATTCTGGTTTTCTACCTTACCCCTCCCTCCCCCCTATTTTCTTCCCACCAGGTTTTTTCTTTCTGCCCGAACTATTTCATCACAAGGACCACAGACCGCTGTACTGATTCACCAACGTTTTTTTGTACAAACCAAGTCAGCAGAACGGTTACTCACGGTCGGTTGTAATTCAATTTGGATCTACCAGCGACAAGTTTTGTATTGACCCATTACACAAATATACTCGTACAGCCGTCGTTCCCAACCTATTGTTTGAGTTGTGAGCCATAAGTTCCCGAGAGTCGCATGACCCTGAGACACCATTATCTCTCCTTCTCATCTCTCTGCCAGCAGCTCATGTCATCATATTTTCATCTTTGTTCACTTCAAGAGTGTAACGAGTTCAGGAAGCAATTCTATCGGCTGACTGCTTTTGGCAAGAGTCAGAACGGAATTGGATATAAATTTCCGTGCGGTGAAAGGCTCAAAAAACTAGCCAACCATTTCATTTCGCAATCGATTCTACTTGCGTTCCTACTGTTTTCATGCATTCTCATGTTTGATCTCTTCCGCTACTGATCAAAACGTCAAAACAACTGAAATAGTCCGTTGTGTACTCAGTCTCAATCGACCGTCTCGCTGTTGTGCCGTAAACTTTGTCATCTCCAGTACCCGTAGCCGTACCTGAACCAGTTCACAGCAAACTTCCTCCTCTCTATTCAGTTTTGTTTCCTTTTTCAAAAGTGCGCAACGCCACGACGATAATTTCCGGCCGATCAAACTAATCGAATAACGTTTTCCGCACTGACAAAACAGATTTGTTGTGTATGACTCGTCGGGCCGCGGGCCCTGCCTCTCTTCCTCTCTCCTCCGCCCAAACGAACTCCGCCCACCACCACATCTCAGTCTGTGTCGCTCTTCTCACCTCAAGACCCGACCCCGAGCGGTGCACTCTTGTAAACGATACATCTTACTGCCTGAGGTCAGGGCAACATGTGCAGTGTATGAGTTATGCACAGTGTGCTGTACGACAAGAGAACAGATTCCGTGCCAGAGGGCGATCAACCACAAGAATAGTATAAAACAGAGCCGTTTCGCTTCTTCCCTCTTTTTCTTTTCTCTTGTCTCAAAAAATTCAGCTGCCCTCTCGACGCTGGCTGTTTCCATTTCTTCCACCACAACACTCAATTTTGTTCGCACAACACTTTGTTCTCGTTCTCTCGCTATCTCTTCTGTACAATTATCAGAATTCTCTTTTCTTCCACATTTCATCATACTGTTTTTCAGAACATCATGGCCATCGAAATGCAGCAAATCATTGAGCTGATCCTCGCGATCTTCCTCCCAGTAAGAAATCCACAAGAATAACAAGTAAATAACCAAAGTCTTTCCAGCCACTGGCCATCTTCATCCACGGATCCGACTGCAACATCCACGTTGCCGTCAACATCATCCTCTGCTTCTTCTTCTACCTCCCAGCCATCATCCACGCTCTCTGGTACTGCTTCTTCAGAGCTTAGATCACTCGCCTCCCGGAGGTCTGATAAAAGCCGAACCGACTCTTCTCCCCAAAAACATCTGTTCTATCTAAAATTACTTCCCTCTTATCATCACGCACGCATTCACCGTTTCTAAGAGTTGCCTTACCGAATATCTCCCCAGAATGGCGTTGTTTTTATATCGCATATTGCTTGTTTAACTCTCAATAAATCAATCGATAATACATCCATCCGCCCAGTTATCCATCCAGTTGTTTATTGTGTTGTTGAGTGAAAAGAAGACATTGCGGGATGTCGAAGTTTCTCTCGAGAAATAGCCCCCGGCGCGACTTACACCGCGTGCGTATGCCCACTTGGTGGTCGAGATAGTGTGGCAATCAGTGGAGAGACGAGACGATTTTTGAAAAGTGAACAATAAAACTGGCGGGTTGATGGCTGGTCGTTGTGTACGTTGCGTGGTTGAAGGTCGACAACACCTTACCTTTCTCTCCTGTTGACTTACAAGGCCTCTCCACGGAAGGTAGACTGAAAACAGTACTGTACACGAGGAAATAACAGGTAAACAGGAAGATCGCTGTTTTTTTTTGGGAGAAAACGGTCGTTTTTTCAAAACCAGAGAAACGAATCGCAAGTTGTTCAATTCAACAAACATCGATTGGGATCAAAGAATCAGAAAGCAGCAGAGAAGACTTTTTTCACTATAATTTATCGAAATGTAGATATGAGGACAATATTCTCTAGAAGAATTAACTACCAGTCAGATAAAAGTGCGTTGAAAATTTCACACGAAAAATGGAATAAATTATAGACTGAAGGGCTTCTGTCTTCTGGACTTGACTTAAGCCTTTGCATACGAATCAGAATCAAATTGAGTGTTGGACGAGAATGACGATGACGCTTTGCTGTTTTTCTGGAAGAAGGGGAATGTAATGACGTGCTCGACTCATTTCGTTCATTTCAATGAATAACCTCTTTGGAGTCGGTCAATTTCGCATCGGAATTGGAGCTCGTTGGCGAATCGTGCATTGGCTCGGTGTAACTGCCACCCGAATTGTTATCGTCCTCGTCTTCACTGTTGTTGTTATTGTTGTTATTGTTATTATTGCCATTATTGTTGGAACTCGATGCACCACTCAATTTTCGGAATTTCGCCGCCATGTTTTTGTACCTAGAGAAAGTTGAAAGTTGAACAGGGCACTTGAAAAACGTATGAATAAGTGAATTACTTCAAGCAGCAAAGGTTTTGGGAGCATTGCACGTATCCTGGCTGGCATTGGCACGGAACTCCGCAGGCGACAACAACTTCAGCATCTGTAACTTTTGGTTAGCTGTGAGATGAAAGCCCAGAAATCGTGCCACGAAACATTCAATTATTAAATTAAAGTTGGAAAGTGAAGAGGCAAATGGAAGAAAATAAAACAGGCAGTTCAAACAGGTTTAGGAACAATACACATTTAGACAGAACACGTTAGCCCCTGTTGAAGTTGTTGGCACTGTTAAAGTTGTTGAAGTTAAAGTTATTGTTGTTATTCATGCTGTTCATTGAACATGCACGACACCCTTGGGAAGGAGGAGGAACAGGAGAAGGAAGAGGAGGAGGAGGTCGTTGTTCTGAAACAATTCATGCAGATCCCATCTGAAACCCCTCACAATCCTTCCTTACGTTGTTGCACACATGTCGGCTGACAAAGTGGCATACAAGACGGAGCACATTGAATTGGAGCCGGTGCATACGTCTGAACACATGTTGGACTACAAGCTGGCATACAGGTTTGGATGCAAGACAGCTGCAAAGGACATTGTACTTATTGGTAGGGTGAAGTTTTTCAGTACCCGAGCGAGACAGCCACTCTCGCAAAGCGGCATGCATTGAGAAGCACATGGTGTTGGGGCCAACTGAACGGAATACTGCTGTACACAGTTGATATCACAGGCGGGGTAACATTGTTGGGGACACATCGACTGGACGCAAGAAGACGTGCAAGATGGCATACAAGCCGGCAAACATTGCGATGGTCGGGCAACCTGAAAGGGATTAGTTGTGGTATCTGTTGGTTGTTACATCAACCTGGACATTCATCACACAGGCATTTGTGCACATCGGTCTACATTGTTGTGGACACATTGAGTACTGTTGTACACATGACGAAGAGCAAGAAGGCATGCAAGCTGAGTCACATCTTGGTGGGGGCTGAAATCACTTGAGTTTTTGACCTGGGCGACATGTCTCCCCGTCCCATCGGTTTCTCAATTGAAAAATGACTCATGAAAGGTATTTCAGTTGTTTGACTTTTTTCGGTTTAGTGTCCCATCAAAATGAAATGGAATCGGAAACGAAACAGAAAACAGGTTTCAGAGGGAATTGTTGTTCAACGCTCATCGTTCAACGTCTAAATCGACTTCACTTACCGGTGCGGGAACAGCAATTTGAACTTGTTGAATGCAAGTTGGAAGACATCTCGGCATGCATTGAGGAATACAACTAGCTTGACTGAAATGAACCACTGAATCATTATGCAAAAAAATCACTAACCTGCAGATGGAAGGACAGTTGTTAGTGCAAGTACTGCAGGTGACAGCTTGAACACACGACTGGGAGCAAGATGGCATACAGGCAGATACACATGAGTCTTGTTTGATACTGATTTCGTATTCCTGAACACACGACGGGGAGCAGGAAGGCATACAGGATGGGGCACAGGTGGGACGGACGGCTACTTGGATAGATTGGATGCACTGTGGAGTGCAGACTGGCTGACATTGTTGTGGACAGTTTGGATAGATGTTCTGAATTACTCAAATGATTATTTCATCATTTTTCTAGTTAACCTGAACGCAGGAGTTGGAACACGACGGCATACACTGTGGGGCACATTCCATTGGACCTTGAATTGCATTGATACAAGCGGGGAGACATAATGGCATACATTGTTGCCCACAAGATGGCCCCTGAAACTGGTCCTAACATCTCAACTGATCGCCTGATGAGTACCGATTTTACAAGATTGATACAAGCGGAATCACATTTTGGCATGCATTGCTCCACACAAACTGAGGTCTAAATAATAAGAAACATAGGAAACAGAAAATAGTGATAACTGGAACCTTTTGCATAACACAGGCTTGAGTGCACATTGGTTGACAACGTTCGGGACAAGTTACCTTCAGAATAAAAGTGAACTGAGGACGTGAGTGTGTTGACTTACGAATCCATTGCACGAACCGCATCCACAGTTACCTGAAGGACACATCGCACAGCATTGTCTCTTTGATCTGACCCGAGTGATCAGAGATCCGTTTAGAGGAAGAGCAGGGGAAGACAATAAACTTGTGGAAACCTAGAAAACTGCAATTCTTCAAGTTCCATGAATATAAGTTCACCTCATCTGCGAATGAAAACTGAAACACTGCAAACGCAGCGACGAGGTACTTCATCCTGAAAATTATCTCGATTGGCACTGAACGGAAGATGAGGAAAATATCAAAATAATGTCCGGCACGGTGGGCAGCTCACCGCTATTTGTACCCATATATTTATAGAGATTGACACTCGCATTGTGCCTCTGCGGCGGCCACTTTTTGTGAACTCGCGCCCATCAAACACCATTTCATTTCGTCGCCAAACACTTGATTGTCCACCGATATCCGGAAATCGCCGGTCATTATGCTCAATTTCTCAAGTGCTCTCCACGATGGAGGGGCGATTTTTGACACATTTTGGCAGGCATTCAGAGATTTTTTGCTGCTACGCTCTCTTTGAGTCATGGAATAATTTACCGAGGGAGTTCATGCAAAGATCAGAAGAACAAACGGATGAACGCAGATTGATATATTTTATTAATGGAATGGCAAGGGACATAATTATTGTTATAAGTACACAGATCAATCTCTAACAACCATTTCAATAGGCTTCCTTCGAATCGCGACAGCATTCTTTTGAATGAGAGCTGCTCTCTTCTTTCTGCCATATCCGAATCCTCCACTACATCCACAACTTGATCCTCCTCCACCGTAACATCCTCCACCGGAAATATATCCTCCACTAAAACCTCCTCCGCCAAATCCGCAGCCTCTGGAATAAAAAATAGTTAGCAAATATAGCTATGCATGTTTTCGAACCCTCTCATACACACCGGCATACAAACCGGCATGCAGCAGCTACAACAGTTAGTTTGTACAGGAACAGGAACAGGCTGAAAAAGTCTTGTAGAATGAACTAGAGCTAATGTGTCTCATGACTGATATTCGTACCACTGGCATTGGCATCGGCATTGGCATTGGTAGTGGAACTGGTACCGGAGCAGGAACAGGAGCTGGGACTGGGACAGGGATTGGTGGGGGTAGTGGTGGTGGAATGGGCATCTGACAGCAGATCATAGTGCTAACACAGCATCCTCCTCCACCACCGAATCCACCAAAACCTCCAAATCCACCGCCAAACCCTCCTCCAAAACCAAAACCTCCGAACTGTCGCTTGACACGGTTGTGAACAGTTTCCACTGTAGCTACTGCAGTTGTAGTGGCATTTACAGGTTGAATATCCTGAAAACACAAAAATACAATAAACCCTCTAGCCAGTGCCGACTGATAGCTGAAATGTGTGAGCTTTACGGTCTGCATATCCACTTGACAAAACACGCGAACAACTGGTTGCTGGTGGCGACTATGACAAGATCAGCTCTGCGGAGCATCAACAATTGTAAAGGACGCGGGCAGATGTGAGAAAACTTGTCATTGTTGCTGTTCAGCGATCAAACAAATACGGACGACTGAATTATCAGATATCTTGAACTATACCTCTGAGCTTGATAATCGAGACAATAAACTGAAGATGGTAAATAGAAGAAGAAGTAACATCTGGAGAACTGCTGAGATTCAGAAGACTGAATTGCCGGACAGTCTGTTTTATATCGAGGTCATTCATTTTGTTTGTTCAAAGTTTCCGTAACCAGATGGACTGTTTGAAATATCCAGAATGCTTAGTCATCAATGTTCATTCGTGAATTCTGAAGTGTTCGGAGGATGAAGCTGAACTTTTTCTCTTAATGGATCTTCTTCTGAAAAAGTTTCAGAACACGGCTCTTACAAACCTATTGTTTGTGATTTCTGGTCGTTTGCGCTAGTTAGTGTGAGAACAAAAAGTCAAAAGATAAGTATGCAGATCAAGATTTATCGTTTGCACATGCTCCAACTCTGCTCTCTAAGACCGAACTAAACACATGTTGCAACCAACTCCCAGTCCCTGGTTTTTGTCTTCTGTCCTGAGTCATCCATTCATATCCAAGAAAAAGCGTGCATACTTTCTACTCAATGAAGTCTAAAGTAAACAGTTCAAAAGAAACGGGGCCAATCGGGGCAAGGAATCCAGAATTGTATTTGCGTGAAACTGTATACTTTTTGTATTGGGGTGAAGAACTGCCCTTGCGCAAAAAGCACGTCTGGTGTTTCTTTTTCAACTGGAGATTCGGATAAAGAATCGGAGATCGGAGATCTCGGGCTCAATGAAACCAACTGAAATGATGTCTTTAGCTTGAAAATTCTACGGAGTGTTTCCTCTGAACTACAAAAAAAGATTGATGTCATTTCCCACAGTTTCCGGCCATTTTCTTTCGAAAAAGTAAGTACCGGTGCACTTGGAACAGTGGAACAGTCATATCAACGGAACATCGGCAAAAGTCCGTCCGCGTTCTCAAGTACATGAGGTTTTGCGGCATGCAGCTGATAAAACATACCGACGGAAAGCTCACGGTACCGGTCTTTTCACGTTTGTTGCTTGCGGTGTAACATGACCACCCCTGAGCTTTTAATCCGATTCCGGCGCAACTTTTTGTGCTTGCAAAGCATCTTCAACCTTTTATCCACAGCAACCGGTATCCAGAGCTGAGTAATGAAGAATGTGATAATTGGGGTTCTTGTGTTTGTTTATTGGTGAATGGAGAGAATGAAGAATCAACGAAAGATTGTGCAAATGAAGCTGAGGGCGTCAACCAGTTTCTGTACTTGTATTATTTTCTGATGTGGACACTATTTACGGACAGAATGCAAACAAAACATCACTTGAACTTGGGATTCACTGTTCGATGGAAGAAATTTGGGTACAACTTGCTAGAAACACGTACGACGGAAACATGGAAACTGAAAGGGAACTTTAGAATTCATTTCCACATTCTACTTGACGAATACTGTTTCTGCCTAGAAACTAGTTTTTCTTTCAGTTCTTCCTGGATTGTTTCATAATGCCAGAAACATTTTTGAAGAGCTCACCATAAAAAGTAATAAACAACTAGAGCGGAGCAACGTCAATGTCTGAGATGTTTGCACTAATAATGCCAAAAACAAACACAAATATTTACACCTGTCCTTTTTTGGAGGAACGAACGGCGTTCCAACTTGTTTCAGACTGTCTCATCATTGGAACCATTTTCCCACACGCGCAGGGCTCTAATCGGATCAGCGGTACTCATCGATGTTTGAAGCACAATTGAAACTGCATTCGTTTTTTCGCTCTGTTCATGTGCCTGCCGGTCTTGCCCTCTCGCCATGACTCCTCCCGGCGGGCGAGTATAAATGGGAGGCGCGCAACTCGAGTTGTCAGTAGTAGCTCGGCTCACCACCTCCTACACCAGCAGCAGCAATGTTCCGCTCGGCTTTTTCTATCCTCGCTATTGTTGCCTTGGTAAATTCATGTACTTTCTTAACTCTCACTAACTTTTGATTACTTGAAGGCGTTCTCCGCTCCAACCATCAGAGAGAAACGTCAATCTTGCCAATGCGCTCCAGTGCAACAGCAACAGACATCGTGCTGTCAGCAAACCATCAACGTGCAGGTTCAGTACACCCAGACCCAGGTTCAGCAGACTCAGGCTCAAGATCCATGTGCTTGCCAGCAGCAGCAGCCTGCTTGCGATTGCGCCCCAGTCCAGCAGAACCCATGTGATTGCCAGGTAAATTCTAACTTTGTAGCATCCGTATTTTTACAAATTAATTTGCAGCAGCAACAGCCATCCTGCGATTGTGCCCCAGTTGTCCAACAGAACCCATGTGCTTGCCAGCAGCAGCAACAACCAGCCTGTGACTGTGCCCCAGTTCAGCAAACCCCATGTGCCTGCCAGCAACAGCAACCAGCTTGTGATTGTGCTCCAGTCCAACAACCTTCCTGCTGCCAACAACAAGCTCAGCCAGCCTGTGATTGCGCTCCAGTTCAGCAACCATCGTGCGACTGCGCTCCAGCTACCCAGGCCCCAGCTTGCGACTGCCAGCAGAACCCATCCTGCGTGACCTGCATCCAGATTGAGCTCCAAATCCAACAGCAACAACAGCCAGCTTGCGACTGTGCCCCAGTTCAACAGAGCCCATGCTGCCAACAAGCTCAGCCAACCTGCGACTGCGCTCCAGTCCAGCAACAGCCAGCTTGCGATTGCGCTCCAGTCCAGCAGAACCCATGCTGCCAACAACAGGCCCAGGTACTGTTTTCGATCGTATCCAATTGGTAAAAGGGGTATATTTTCAGCCAGCTTGCGATTGCGCTCCAGTTCAGCAAAGCCCATGCTGCCAACAAGCCCAGCCAGCTTGTGACTGCGCCCCAGTCCAACAACAGCCATCTTGCGATTGCGCCCCAGTTCAGCAGACCTCCTGCTGCCAACAACAAGCTCAGCCAGCCTGTGACTGTGCTCCAGTTCAACAGACCTCGTGCTGCCAGCAAGCTCAGGTTTGTCATAAAAACCCTAACGAAATTGAATATCAAACGTTTTCAGCCATCGTGTGATTGCGCTCAACAGACTCAACAAGCTCAGCCAACCTACCAAATCCAAGTCCAGCAGACTCCCCAGACCAACCAATGCGTTCCAGCCTGTCAGCCAGCCTGCCAGTCTTCCTGCACCGCTTCTTACACCAACCAACAAAGCCAGTACTCCACCGCTACCACCTCCTGCGACGCCAACCAGTGCGTCTGCCAACGCGGATACGTCAAGTGCGCCGAGCAGACCTGCTGCCTCAGATACAGATACACCAACCGCAAAGCTAAGCGATCGATCGCCTAAACGACTAATTCAGTGATGACACTTGTCTTTCTCTCTCGACTTCGCTCATTTTATTTGTACATTTCGGTAATAATATTGAATATTGCCAGACAGAATAAATTGAATTTTGTTTAAATTGTTCTGTTATATTCAGTTAATCTTGAAATGATTATCAGCCTACATTTCCTAGAGGTGGAAACTCAAAACTCAAAACTTTTAAGAAGCATTCCAAAAGTTGAATAAGTGAATCAGTAGCAAAGAGATCTGGGAGAAATAAATTAAGTGATAACTACTTTGGCACACGGCAATTTTTTGTTGATTCCATTCAGAGTAGCTCAATGTAGCTGACTGGGAGCTTTCCACGTTTTCCTCCTTTCTCAGCCATTACATACTCCGCATCCATTCCCGGAAGACGATAGACGATGAGAATCTGAATGAGGTTTCATGATTGCCGGATGACGCACAACACGTCCACTTTTCACGCCATATTCGGTTTCAAAATGAAATCGAGACGGAAGGTCGGATGTCTTCCACACTCACATCATTCTGGGTGACGCTGATCTCCTGCGGCAGCACCGCTTCGTAGTCCATGACTACTTTCGCTTGTTTTGTTCCCATGTCGTCAGGCAAGAAAGCACTCGGCTGCAAGAAAGATAGATGTTAGATTTTCAGATTGAGATTTCGATTCGGATTTGAATCCCCTTCCAAAGTAAACATAGCTTTAGATATTGGAACAAGAAGGAACAATGGGGGGAGCACCAGAACGGAAAATTGATGCAGACCCCTGAGAATGCTGTTGCTTTCTCCTGCACAACAACTCCCAGCAGACTAACCTTTGCCGCTGCAATAGCCGCAGCCATCGTTCTTCCATTTGGCGGGTCGACGCTATTGTTCACCAGAATAGCAGAGCTTCCACGGAATGACATGGTTCTGAAAGGTTTCCAAAGTTGAATATTGCCAATAGAATGGACAAGAAACATTTATTCGAATCACTTTAAAAGTCACACAAACTAACACACAGACTAGTTGGGTTGGTTGAAGGAGCTCGAAATGCCGGTCAACGGCGAGAGGGTTTCGATTCAAAAGCACTAGAAAATTGGAAAAATTATGCAACAAAAATTATGCGTCCCTACGAACCGGGGAGTCTATGTATATGGTAATTACATTGGGACAATACTACTTCTAATCTCAAAATGTTCAATTTCAGTTCAATTTCGGTTTGTTCAAATTTCAATATTCCATTACAAGTGTGACGTGGCCAATTGGAATGAATGACACAGAATATGTTGCAATTATAAATAATGACAAAGTTTTTAGGGACGAGGGAAGAGGAGAAGAAATCAATATTGATGCAGCACAATCACGGTGGCAAACACAATTTATTCGTCAGGTCGGCTGGAGTTTCCGAAGAACAAGGGCGAATCGGAGAGAGAACTGAAACTTTAGCATCACACAAACAGCTACTTGTACATTCTGCATAGATGAAATGAGGTTTGCTACTGCATGCGACATGGAAACTAATGAGGCTAATCGGCATTACTCACCCGCTCAATTCGCGCTGCAAATCGGCCATCAATTGGTGAGCCTGAGCGTAGAATGACATCTGTGCCTCGACAAAATCACGAAGGCATTTCAGCTGGTTATTCTGAAGAAACATCAATTATTCAGGTGACGAGACTCTGAGAAACACTTACGTGCGCCGTTTGAATTCCTTCGAGCAGCAATTTGGTGATCTCCGATTGCTTGTCAAACTCCGCTTGGGCAACACGCACGTCCGCTTCGGCCTGGAAAATGTAAACTCATAAACATATTCCCTACAAGTGTGCAAGGGAATATTTGAACTGAAGATTTTTAAGGGGAGTTCACACTACACTACCACAATACAATAGAAAACTCGGGTACGACACCTTATTACAAACCTGTTCAACAGTGAACCCTCCAGAGGTCTTACTATTTGTCTGTAATAGATTGTTAAAGAATCATACTTAGGTTTTGATTTGATTCAAAAACAAAACTCACCACAGTAGTGGCATCGACGGTCTTAGCCTTCTTGAGACGGCTCTTGCAAGCATCCAAGTCCAATCGTTTACTGTTCAGCACTTTTCTCTCCTTTTGAATCGTCTTCATATCGCCCTCCAAGAACCGACGAATTGGCAGTAAAGTGTTGGCCGCCGCCTGTCCACACAGTTCTCTTTCCGCCAGTCCCAGTCTATTCTCGGTCTGTGCCACTTTCATTAGCGCAGTTCCTGAACATTGCTCTCGTAATTCACTTTCTACTTTTTCTCGTCGTACCGTATGGCGTTGTCTCTCCAAATTGCTCCCCGGCTTCAGTCATCGCCGTTGCCAATTGTTCGAGGTTGTTCTGCCTAATGGCTCCGTCCTTTTTCAATTCCAATTTCTCATAGAACACTTCTTCCATTCGAACGGCTGCAATGCAATGCATCATTGAGTGTGTGCTTGCCGCTACATGATTAATGGCCCTTACTGGTTCACACTTGCCCTCAGGCCACTTTATTTCGTAGTATTAGAGACTCACTCGGGTTTGGCTGCAAGTAGCTCTCGATGGAGGAAAGGAGCCGTCGGGTGTGCTCTTCGGTCTTATCGGCACGTTGCAGAAGGTTTTCGAAATGCGAGTCCAGCTCGGTACGTTCTGCTTTCAAGAAGGTTTCCTCGGTCAACTGAATAGTACATTTCGATTTCAATGACTGATATCATTGTAATGTGACATACTTGTTTGGCTCTGCTGAAGAATCCTCCAGCTTCGCTGGCCATTTTCTTGAAGTTGAAATCCATGTTGAGTTGTTGGTTGCGAACCTGAGCAAGAAAAATATAGAACACGTTCTCGTTTAGAGAGATGCGGCAGCAAGATGCCGCAAAACAAAACATGGGGAACAAAAATAGGCAAAAATATGGGGTGTGGGGCACACGAGCGACTACGACATTACTGGAAAGGGAAGGCGGTGGGCGGGCAGGGGCCACTAGCAGAAAATCGATGCGAGACTGCGCATGTCATGGAGGGAAAGGAAACGAAAAGTGACGGAACAAGTGGGAAAACGGAAGAGCGAATTTTGAAGACGACCGAGCGAGAAGATGCATGCAACACAAAAAGTGAGAGGTCGTTCATCTTTCTCCGCATTCGTTTCTCTTCTTCTTTCTGCTTTTTTTCCTTCTGGAGTGGACCAAAATCACATACTTGCGATGGAATTTGGTGGAGAAGTAGTCAGAACTCTTCAAGTACACGCAAACTTGTTAACAAATCGGATTTATATATCGATAATCAAGTTTGCAGCTAGATTGTCGAATCGAGGGTCGAGATCGAGGACGATGTCATCATTTTTTGAATAGCAACATAATGAAGTTCGATGCCCTTCTCCATGTATGACTGTGTCGATTGATTATGTCCAGTGTTCATATAACTCGATTTTTTCGAATCATGCAGTTTGCAGTACACAAACACGTGTAAAAAAAACGAAGGGAACTCCGTTCATCCGTATATAATTTCGAAAAAAACTCACAGAATGAAAAATTCAAGTTGCTTTCAGAGTCTGCATAAATACATTGAGAGAATAGTGAAGAGAAAGGGACGGAGTGGTATCGACGACGGCTAATTTAATAAACACAGCACGGCTAGAGCGCAAGCACACGGAACGCGTCAGCGACGGGAGACAGGCGCATCCTGGGTGGTATGGTTTTCCGAGGTAAACGAGAAAAAAAGGGATAAAAAATCTTTATAATGATATTTTTAACTCTTACTTCTTGAATTTATTCAAAAACCCATTGAAAAAAATGCAGAGATTTTTTTCGATTTTTTTCAATCAATAGAAGAGAATAAACCCAACTCTCTCCCAAAACAATAATAAATTGTCAGACCTCTCACAGTAATTGTTGGTTCCGATAAAATAAGCCCTCGGAACCAAGTGAATAAAAGAAAGGAGCCTCGGGTGCGACGAAAAACACACCACCTGCACATAATACTGGATTGGATATGCCGAGGTCATCGAAACGTCTCGGCGCCACGGAAATAGCATTGGCTTGGTATATTGGATTTGGAAGGGGATTTATGAGAATGTGTTCCGGAAATGGGCGTATTGCAGGAATATGCATAAAAAAGAATATCAAGTCAGAAGGAATGCGGGAGAAAAGAAAAAAACGAGATTTCACAGCATTTGTGTCACTATTCTCTGAAGCGCGAGTCGAATATTATTTTCAAATAATACATTGAAGGCAAAATAGAGATGGCGGGGAAACAAAGTCAAGTGCGACCTGACGAAAGAAAAATGAAGTTTATGCTTTCATTGGACTGGAAGATATTTGATAGTCATCTTCTTTGTTTTTTAACCAAATCTTCTAGACGACGTCAGAAACCAAAAAATCACTGACCAGACTTTGAAGCAGAACTCTGAACGAGTTCACTTAGAAACTACTCAAACACGCAGCTCGAGTATAGTTACACATAGTTACTGCGTTCATCCCCGCTTCCGACTAACGAGAAAATGGGACTCATTTCGAAATGAATGACATGCGTCGTTTAGAATTGAAATCGCCATTCGTAAATTCACAATTAGATCGCCCGTCTTTTCGCTGTGTTTCCTCCTGAACATCACATGACATAATTGTAACAAGTCGCAATGTTTGATCCAATGAGTCAATCTCAATTGCCGTTGCAAACCCAGCCTCAGATGTTCAAATACGTGTTAACTTGCAAGTGACACCAAATAAAAAGCATGAATGGTTTGAACAGCTTTCGTGGGAAACTGTCGCGACTCTTCCGGCCGGCCGTCATTCTGCCAGTATTGCCAGCACGATGAACGTCGTGTCGTTCGCTCTCTTCCTTATTCTCGTTGTGTCCCTGGTCGAGGGTCTGACTTTGGTTATCAAAAAGAACAGGAAGTACAACGATCCACCATTCTGCTTCGCTTACAGCAGAGAATACAACGATCAAGGTAGGCAAGCTTGAGTAGTACTGTTCAGTAGGTTTTCTAAACCAGATGTGACTTCCTCGTGCAATGGATACCAGTTCGACTGCTTTGATCAGACCGGCGCTCAGATTGGAGTAAGTTGATCTACCGACGCGTCCAGATTTTGACCTACGTTCTCAGAGCACCATCAACTTCGACAAGAAGGAATGCGAGTCGATGAGCGTGTTCCGCACATTCTCGGATGCTGACTTCCAGAAACGTCTTGAGGAGGCGGCCAAGTACGCGACGACACGCGAGGCATCTGGTTTTTAAACGTGGAGAGAAGGGATACATTCTTCGGATTCTCCATTTTTCTTCTCCTACAATATCCTGTGTTACTCATCGTTAATCTATCCATTTGTGCATTTGATTTTACTGTGATCAAATGCGATTCGTAACTTTGTTTTGTATTTTTCACTATGTGATCAAATAAATCAATGGTTTGGGAGAGAAGACAAAAGTTCTTGGTGTTTCTGTTTTTCGGTGTTTTCCCTCATTTCTCTCGGGAGTGAAGACGGAGGCACGGTGTAAACTAGGGAGCCTGATGCTCAATGCATTCGTGTGGGCGCCCTTATGATCTCATGCGAGCGTTGTCGACCCAGCGAGTTTGTTAGCTATTATTGTGTGTGTGTTTTCGTACTTTTGTTATTTTGACTCTCCCCAAACTCGGTCAAAGTTTGAAAACTGAAGCGGAATTCGTATCTTGAATTACAGTACCGTTATTTGTTCACCGATTCTCATTCTCCCACCCATTTTGCTTCGAAATGCCAAATTATAGAATTCATCGTTGTTTGCCTTTTCAATTTCCAGTCTTTGCTCTCAATTCTTTGGCAGAAAGCTATAGGAATATTGATTGAGAAAGTTCCATCTTCTCTCTCATATTTTCCCAACCATCAATCTTTTGTTATAGTCTGCATTCTCTTTCCTCTCGTCTTTGCATCTTTCCTTCTCTCTCAAATAACACGACGGGGTATATTATCTTTACGTAGTTTCAGAACATAGACCTAATGAGTCGTGTTCCTCAAACTCCAATCAAAAACTCTTTCAAAAAATGGAAGCCACCATGGGAAAGTGTGGAGGAGGAAGCAGAGGAGATGGAAGTGGACCCGGTGGAAGAAGAACCAGCATCGAAACTGGAAAAGAAACCTAGCTTGAAACGGAAAGATGCTCCGAGCAAACCAGCAACATCACCCGGAGCGCCGTCCCCTGCAGCAGTGAAGAATCCAGTCAAGAAATGGAAGCCACCATGGGAAGAGGATGAAACGCCGATGGAGGAAACTGCTCCTGAGCCAGTCCCGGAGAAGAAAAAGGTGAGAGATCCTTCTCCGAAAAAAGTTGCCACGAAGCCACGAGTTCCTTCTCCAAAGAAGGCAGTTGCGAAAAAAGAACCTGCAAAACCGGAACCAGCAAAGAGTGAAGTTCCACCCACACCTGTCAAGAATCCAGTGAAAAAGTGGAAGCCACCATGGGAAGACGATGAAGCAGATGTCGAAGAAGTGAAAGAAGCCGCACCGTCGCCGGAGAAGAAAACTCCAGTTCTGAAGAAGAAAGAACCTGCTGCTGCTAAACCTCGAGATCCATCACCCAAAAAAGCAGTCGCCAAAAAAGAACCGGAACCTGAAAAACAAGCAGTTCCTCCAACTCCTGTAAAGAATCCTGTAAAGAAGTGGAAACCGCCATGGGAAGAAGATGAGGTGCCCACGGAAGAAGTTGGTGAACCTGAACCATCTACTAGGAAAACTCCAGCTTTGAAGAAGAAGGAGCCTGCACCTGCTGCAAAACCTGCTGCTCGGGATCCATCTCCAAAGAAGGCTGTTCCCAAAAAAGAACCAGAAAAAGCTCCGGCGACAGCAGCAAAACCGAGAGATCCGTCACCAAAGAAAGCAATGACCAAGCCAGATTCCGGAAAACCAGCCGTACCACCCACTCCTGTAAAGAATCCAGTCAAAAAGTGGAAGCCACCATGGGAAGAGGATGAAGATCCTGTGGAAGAGGTGAAAGAACCAGCTGCTCCGGAGAAGAAGACTCCAGTTCTCAAGAAAAAAGAGCCGGCTGCAAAAGATCCTCCAAAGCCTGTTGCGAGCGATTCTTCGCCTAAGAAAGTACCTGCCAAAGCTGAACCAAAAGTTCCTGAAGTACCTCCGACACCTGTGAAGAACCCAGTCAAAAAGTGGAAGCCGCCATGGGAAGAGGATGAGGTTCCGACTGAAGATGTGAAAGAGCCTGCAGTTCCTGAAAAGAAAACTCCAGTTCTGAAAAGGAAAGAACCGACTGCAAAACCTGCTACGAGAGATCCGTCACCAAAGAAAGTAGCTCCTTCCAAAGAACCTGAAAAACCAGCTGTGCTACCGACCCCGGTCAAGAATCCGATAAAGAAGTGGAACCCTCCATGGGAAGATGATGAAGCTCCGACGGAAGAAGTGAGTGAACCAGTTCCAGAGAAGAAGACGCCTGTCCTTGCAAAAAAAGCGCCAACCACAAAGACACCCGAAACAGCAAAACCCGCAGTGAAACCGGCAGCGGAACCTGCTGCCAAACCGGCTGCAAAACCAGTTGAAAAGGCAAGAGACCCTTCACCAAAGAAAGCTGTGGCCAAGCCTGAACAGAAGCCTGCTGAAGTTCCCCCGACTCCTGTGAAGAACCCTGTCAAAAAGTGGAAGCCACCATGGGAAGACGATGAAGCTCCGACCGAGGAACTGGAGAAACCAGCCCCTGAAAAAAAGACACCCGTTCTTGCGAAAAAGGAGCCAGTAGCCAAGAAACCAACAACAGAGCCATCTAAACCAGCGGAGAAACCGGCCGTTAAACCTGCAGCTAAACCACGGGATCCTTCTCCAAAGAAAGCAGTTGCCGATCCCAAAGCAAAACCGGCTGAAGTTCCTCCAACCCCTGTCAAGAATCCAATGAAAAAGTGGAAACCGCCATGGGAAGACGACGAAGATCCCGTTGAAGAAGTTAAGGAACCTGTCGCACCTGAGAAAAAGACACCAGTTCTGAAGAAAAAGGATCCAGCAGCCAAAGAACCAGTGAAGCCACGCGACGCTTCGCCTAAGAAAGCTCCAGCAAAAGCAGAACCTAAACCCGCTGAAGTTCCTCCAACGCCCGTCAAGAATCCAATGAAGAAGTGGAAACCTCCATGGGAAGATGATGAAGATCCGACGGAAGAAGTGAGTGAACCAGTCCCAGAGAAGAAAACTCCAACGTTGGCTAAGAAGGCTCCTGCCGCGAAGCCAGCAGCTGCAAAACCGATTGGCAAACCTGATACTGATGATGCAGCAGAACCAATCAGCGGACCAACTTCTAAAGACCCTAAACTTGCCAAGAAAGCACCTACGGAAAAACCAAAGTCTGAACCTGCTGCTCCAGCAAAACCAGCGGCGCCGAAGAAGTGGAGACCACCATGGGAAGATGATCCGGACGAGGAACCAGAAGCAGATTTCACGGTCCCTGCGCCTTCAAAAGCACCAGCAAAACCGGATACAGAGGATCCAGCTGACTCACTCGGAGGACCCACTTCTAAAACGCCAGCACTCGCAAAGAAGAAGCCAACGGATGCTCCAAAAGCTGCAGTTCCAGCAAAGAAGAAACCAGATGCTGAAGATCCTGCGGAACCAGTCAGCAAGCCAGCTGCCAAAGATCCAAAACTTGCTACCAAAGCACCAGCCAAGCCTAAAGCAGCCATCCCCTCCAAAAAGCCTGACACAGATGAACCGGCTGAACCAACCGGAGCTCCGACAACAAAAAAACCCGAGCTCGCCAAGAAAGCTCCAACAAAACCTGCTGAGAAACCAAAAGAAGATCCGAAGGAAATGAAGCCGAAGCCTGCCGAGCCTGCAAAGCCCGTGGCTCCAAAGAAGTGGAAACCGCCATGGGAAGAAGATCCAGATGATGAGCCTGAAGCTGATTTCACTATGCCAGCTCCAAAGAAACCTGATTCTGAAGATCCTGCTGATCCATTGGGTGGTCCAAAAGGTAAAGATCCAAAGCTTTCTACTAAAAAGCCAACCCCCAAAGACGAGAAACCAAAGGCGGCCGCACCACCAAAGGCTGCAGACCCTCCCAAGCCAGCTGCTCCAAAGAAATGGAAACCGCCATGGGAAGAAGATCCGGATGATAAACCTGAGCCTGAGGCAGACTTCACTGTCCCAGCACCAAAAAACAAACCAGACACTGAAGACCCAGCAGATCCTCTTGGAGGTCCTGCACCGAAAGATCCAAAGTTAGCAAAGAAGGCTCCAGCAAAAAAACCGGAAGAGAAACCAAAACCAAAGGATGCGCCAAAGGCAGTAGAGCCTCCAAAGCCTGCTGCTCCCAAGAAATGGAAGCCTCCATGGGAAGAGGATCCTGATGATGAGCCCGAGCCAGAAGCCGACTTCACTGTTCCCGCTCCCAACAAGAAACCGGATACAGAAGACCCGGCAGACGCGCTCGGAGGACCAAAACCTAAAGACCCTAAGCTAGCAAAGAAAGCTCCAGCGAAGAAACCGGAAGAAAAACCAAAGCCAAAGGAAGCACCAAAACCAGCTGACCCTCCGAAACCTGCAGCACCGAAGAAGTGGAAGCCTCCATGGGAAGAAGATCCCGACGACGAACCTGAGCCAGAAGCTGATTTCACTGTACCAGCACCGAATAAAAAACCTGACACTGAAGACCCAGCTGATCCACTTGGAGGTCCCAAACCAAAAGATCCGAAGTTGGCAAAGAAAGCGCCCACGAAGAAACCTGCTGAAAAGCCAGCGGAAGCACCGAAAGCAGATAAGCCTAAACCAACCGAACCTGCTAAACCTGTTGCTCCGAAGAAATGGAAGCCTCCATGGGAAGAAGATCCAGATGATGAGCCCGAGCCAGAAGCTGATTTCACAATGCCTGTCCCGAAGAAACCTGACTCCGAAGACCCGGCAGAACCACTCGGTGGGCCTAAGCCAAAAGATCCAAAACTCGCCAAGAAGGCTCCTGTTAAAAAACCTGCTGATAAACCTAAAGATGCTCCTGCTCCGAAAGATACTAAACCAAAACCAGCTGACCCTCCGAAACCTGCAGCACCAAAGAAGTGGAAGCCTCCATGGGAAGAAGATCCAGACGATGAACCCGAAGAGCCGGAAGCCGATTTCACGATGCCTGCTCCGAAGAAACCTGACTCGGAGGATCCGGCGGAACCACTTGGCGGACCAAAACCCAAAGATCCGAAACTCGCAAAGAAAGCTCCTGCTAAGAAACCAGCTGATAAACCAGAGCCCACAAAAACTCCAAAAAAAGACGAACCAAAGCCAGCTGATCCTCCGAAACCCGCAGCACCCAAAAAGTGGAAACCACCATGGGAAGAAGACCCTGATGACGAGCCCGAAGAGCCAGGAGCTGATTTCACAATGCCTGCTCCAAAGAAACCAGATTCCGAAGATCCTGCTAATCCATTGGGTGGTCCAAAAGGTAAAGATCCGAAGCTTGCGAAGAAAGCTCCAACCAAAAAACCAGAGGGAAAGCCAAAGCCAAAAGAAGCTCCTAAACCGGCTGACCCACCCAAGCCTGCTGCTCCAAAGAAATGGAAACCGCCATGGGAAGAAGATCCCGACGATGAACCAGAAGAACCAGAAGCGGATTTCACTATGCCTGCTCCGAAGAAACCTGACAGCGAGGATCCTGCAGACCCGCTCGGTGGTCCGAAACCAAAAGATCCGAAATTTGCCAAGAAAGCTCCTGCTAAGAAGCCCACAGCGAAACCTGCACCAAAGGATGCTCCGGACACAAAGAAACCAGCACCAGCCGCAGAGCCAGAGAAGCCGGTAGCACCGAAGAAGTGGAAGCCGCCATGGGAAGATGATCCGGACGAGGAACCGGAAGCAGACTTTACTATGCCAGCACCGAAGAAGCCAGATTCCGAAGATCCAGCGGATCCTCTTGGTGGTCCAAAACCAAAAGATCCAAAACTTGCAAAGAAGGCTCCAGCCAAAAAACCAAAACCAGCAGAAGAACCAGAGAAGCCGGTAGCACCGAAGAAATGGAAGCCGCCATGGGAAGAAGATCCGGATGATGAGGAACCGGAGGCTGATTTCACAGTGCCGTTGAAACCAGGAGATGAGGAAGAAGATCCAGAGGAGCCAGAAGATGAGGAGGAGGATGAAAATCCGGATGATGAACCGGTTGATGAGAAGCCCAAGAAGAAGAAGCCGAGGAAGCATAGAAAGCGACCAAAGAAGAAGCCGAGAGCAGAGCCAGAAAAGGAGCCGACACCTGAACCAGTGGCCCCAAAGATACCGAAATGGATCCCACCGATCAAACAAGAAGAACCAATTCCAATGCCACCCAAGGAAAAGACAATTGCCGAGAGAAACAAGGAAGAACGGATACCACCGGCCCTCCGTTACGCAAAGAAGCCGAGAGAACTGTAAGTCGTGCCAAAAACATAAGGGATGTTGATTTTTCTATTCCAGGGAAGTGTTCATCCCATTTGTCATTCCTTGGGAGCAAACCGCTGCATTGATCACTCAAGAAGGTATTTCAAACATTTCGAGCATTGATGAATGTTTCTTTCTCAGGAATGGGAGCATTCGGTAAGAGCAGAGATGCAAATCAAAATGTTGATTTCGGTGCGAAGGAACTCACTCAGGTAAACTTCCTGCTGGAAATGTCATTCACAAAATGTGTTACAGGGCAGTGTTGATTCAAAGACAGTCATTCCGCTCTGGAATGATGAAAGCAAGTGTGCCAATCGGAATGGAATGACACCCTTCGGAGGAAAACGACTTATTGTAGAAGATGTTGTAGATCACCACGTTTTCAATTTAGTTGGCGTGAGTGGCCAGAAATCATAGCAGCTATCAGTTTTGATTTTTCAGAAAGGTATCAGCGAAGGAATTATTCCACTCTTGGCCAAAGGAACCATTCACCATCCTCATGGAGAATACGGAACTATTCGAAGACAGGTTGTTGTAGGCTCCCATTCACATATCATTGATAATTTCAGACTGCTGATGTAAAATATAAAGATGGTTGGAAACCTGGAATGGATAGCGAGTCGCATGGTTTCATCAACCGACAGTTTATGGTCAACAGCAAGGAAAAAGCTGGTAGTAATCTTCTGGACAAACGAAGAACCATTGTGAGCCCCCCCTTCAAAAATTTCATTAACAGGAGTAGTAATCATTTTGAGTCATTTACGCCGCCAACTCGTTGACGTCATGTTGAGAAACGCAAGAAAACAGTTCTTTATCAAAAAATAATCGGGAATCTAATCATGTCATAACAGTTTAATGACTCATGAACTGAATAGTACTGAAATTGAATTGAAAACAGAAAATGACACATCAGGTGATTCTCGGCAGAAAGTTCCAGAACTGAACTTTATAGAGTTGTGTTTTATATTTCTCAAACTTACTCAATGTTCAAATCAAATCAGATCTCCGATGCTCTTCCTCAGTCGAAGGAATGTGAAGCGATGATTCCATTGATGTTCGACGGAAGATCTGTGGAGACTCGAGAAGGAAGTGAATTCGGATCCTTCCGCCCACTGGTTTCCAACTCAACCGGCGGTTACATCATGTCGTACCAAGATGAAATGAAATGCAAGAACATTATTCCTTTCCAGGTAACAAAGTCCATCAGGTTTCTCAATCTCCCCGTTTTCAGACTGCCCCCTCGTTAGTCGCTTGAAAGGAGACATGTTTCCGAGATTCGTAACGACCACAATACATTTTCTTGATTTTGCAACAACCCGTACAGTTTGAACTGTTTACCACGAAGAAAGTGAATGATTAGCTTGTTTGTAATGTAGTATGTATCAATTCTTCTCCGACTTTTCTTTCTTTCGTGCCGAATTGCGTAGTTCAATGTTTGTGTCTACAGGTGCTTATTTTTCCAATAAAATGCACGTTGATCGACGTCACTAGTTGTTTGGAAATGTGCAAATGTGGTTTGCCCGAGCACAATGGATGACTATAGAGGAATTAACTGAAAAAACTAGTTGCTGTCCGGACCAGCTCTTCGTTCTCTATTCATGAATGACAAAATTACGGCAATTTTATTGGTCCTACTTCCGTTGGCCCCGTCCTGTCCTTGAAAAGAGACTGCTCTAGAAAGAACTTACAAAGCTACTTTCTGTTTATTTTCAAACGCTTCGAAAATGTGCATAAGTGAGCAAGTTCGTCTGTGAAGCGAAACAACGGATGGGGAAAAAGACTGCAAGTTGGAATGGAGAACAATGGATCCATTCGAAGAGTTGTACTTTTTCACTTCACTTTGTCAAGTCGGATGACCAACTTTTCAGAGTTCATAGTTCTCTTGGTCCAATGTGTTTTCAGTGGAAAACGAAAACGACAGCGAGAAGAATGGGTTTCCGGCACAAAAAGTTGCCGAGTATGTGTTTACGCCAGTTGTGGAGTCAACAGGAAGCTCAAATGTTGTGTTGGCCGAGCAGAAAAACAGCAAATGTCTTCTCTCGGCTCTATCAGTTGGATGAATTCTCTTATCGCAAAGCCTTTTGCATAACCTTTCCGACTACTTGAAAAGGATGTGTGCATGTGAATTCTATTTGTCAAGTCTTGTCACAACACAATTTTGAATTCAAATTTTATTCCAATAAAACGCAGAAAACCAAGAAGAGTTGTCACAAATCATCACATTCCAAAAAAAATGTGCTGTATTTGAGAAATACAATAAAAACGGGGAGTGAACAAGTGGTGGACAAAGGACAATGAGGAAAGGCAGATGAAAATAATAATAAGAGGGAGTTTGGGTGGAGGAAGGTAATGTTGTAAATGGTAGTTTGAATTGGGTTTTGAAGGGTGTAAGAATGAATTGGATGAATGGATTGATTGCAGGGTCGGAACAAAATTAAAGGGGTTTCAAGAATTTTGACGGTGGTGCTGCATTTGAACCGGTAGCACGGAGTTCACACGGTTTGGGGGATCAGAAGTGTAGAGTGATAGTGAAGTGGAAAGGGGTAGAATGGAAGGAAGGGAAGTGCTGGGAATCCATGATGTAGTGGAAGATCGGAGGGACGGGTGTCGGAACACACTCGGCACATATAAACTAATACTACTCGAATCGACACATATAACAAGAAAGGTCTTTTTCCAGAATGACGATTGAAAAGGAAGAGACAGGGCAACAGTGCATAGAAGGGAGAAGTTTCACATAGAATTAGGATAGGGACAGGAAAGAAGAGTGCAACTAGGAGATAGGGGAAACTAGGGATTCTCGGTTTCAGATGAGGTGTAGAGACAGGAGTGTATGACTTCACAGCGAGATTTGGAAGGGCTGAGACTACAGAAGCAGTGGAAAGAATAGGTATTAAAGAGAAGCTTATCCAGGGTACGTGTGGAGGACTCGTGTTCGACTACAAGTATTGGGCTCTAGTTGCACAACAACGACTGTAGGTGTTGAAGGATGACAGGACAGGAGAAAGAAAGCTATTCAATGAATTTGGGGTCTAGTCTTGGTGCATAGAAAAGATGTGATTGATGGAGGAGGAAAGGTCGGTTCATAAGAGTCGATGAGACAATGAGTTGGTAACACGAGATCAATGCATGTGCAGCTAGAAGCACAACCAACAAGAATAGGATCGACGCATAGAAAGGGGCTGATAGAACAGCAACTGCGACTAAAAGGAGGGGAAGAAGAATCGGTTCAAAATCGGTGCCTACTGAAGAAGAAAAGACTGAGCCTCGGCTTTTATAGGTGATAGTGACGGGCTTACAATCTGCATATGATTTGAAGCCATTTGGTTCAAATTTGTGAGAGACAAGAGAGCTCCAAGTTGCGGGTTCAGATGCATGAGGGTGGTAGTGAGAAGCGCTTGAAGTGAAGCCATCGAACCTTCTCCCGAAAAGTCTAAAAAAAAGAACGATTAATTACTGTCCAATACCATTCTGTCTTACTTGAATACTGGTTACTTGGGAACAAGTTGAGTTTTTGTTCGCTGATGTTGTTGATAAGTTCAAGCGCGCTGAGTGGGAATGGCTTCATCTCGGTTGGTGGACTGATTGAAGGTTGCGAAGGACTTGGAGAAGTGTCTCCGCTTCCGGAACTCGCACGTTCATCTCCTGAGATTCTCTGTCCAGCATCGCTCTTTTTGGCTGTTGGTCTTGGTTGTTGACGATTCCGCCTTCTGAGAGTCTGCTTGTCACTGAGTTCGGGTACCACTGTCCAGAAGTGTCCTGCAACTACATTTGCTAGAGGTAAGTAAAAGTTCGGTGTCTTTAATTTCTTCCTATATCTCTACATGTTATTTCTCTGTTTACTGCGCCATCAGGATCTGACTTTCGACCCCTTTTCCATCTCTCCTTTTTCCTTTTCATCCAGTAAACACTGAAGAGCACCAAACTAGAAAAATAGTGATGAGACGGAGAAAAAAGAGTTGTTTATGTTATTGTGGGTACTCCAGTTTCACTAGAATTATGGATTGACCCTCTGGCCGGCCGACGCAAACGATGCCGGTGAAAACGAGATGGAGAGACTCTTTCTCTCAGTGCTGCGGACCCTTCCCCCGTCTTCTATGTTTGTCGCACGCCTAGTTCTTTTTGCTGGTTGTTTGTTGCTGCGCCACGCCAGAAACTTTGGAATTCTAGATCGAGCGCCATTCGAAACTGGTAAACAACACAACATCAGACCGCCCGAAGAGAAGGGATGAATTTCCTGCAACACGCTGCTTAAAACACTGCGTCTTCTTCTTTGTGTGCAACATTGACAAGAACACATGAAAAGACAGGATTGCTCTAGCCGGAAATGAAGATCCGAATGACTACATAGCAATGTGACGATGTTGTCTGATAAACACGTTTAGGAGGAGCATACTAAAGAATAAAAGCTGTAATGACTTCATCTATTGCTTCTAGTCCCGTAAATTGAAAACATGTTTTGTCCGGAGCATCCGAAAGGTCAAAGTTTGCTAGGTCACGTTTGATACTAAGAAAAGAAGAAGAAGCTAAATTGAAGCCATTGTGTTGCGTTGCATGTCATGTTACGAGAGTCTTATGTTCCTCGAATTGCTCAATATGTTGAACAGTTATGAATTAATCATTTCGACTTGTTTATATCTTTATGCCAGTTCATTATTTCAAATTACTCAATATCCTTGTTTTCGATTCAGATTAAACTAGAAAACGATCTGTCATCTGTATCATCTGTATCAACTACTGTATTTGTACAAGAGTTAGTTCTATGCCCCGATTTACTGGCGTGTTACGTAGCATTCTACTATCTGTCAATTTCACCGCCGCGTTTAACTTTTTTTCACTACAAACACCATGTAATTCCTTTTTTCCCTTTCTGCCAACTGATAAGAGTCCATACTCAAACAATCACATGAAAGGGAAAAAGACGGAGGACGACTGATAGAAGTGCTTGTGTGCCTAAATTTAATAGTACCCGCGGCTTTTGTGTTTTGATAAAAAGTGTGAGAAAACAAAGAAATGGGGAGATAACAAGTGCCACGTACCAACGACTCCACTGGCAGATGTTTGCTTGAGGGGCAACTTTACAAAACAGTCGTGCAGGCTGAGATTGTGTCTGATTGAGTTCTGCCATCCCCACTGATCCGGTCGGTGTCTGTAGTACGGGTGGAGGAGTCGGATAACCTGCAAGTCAAATGTAGACATTGACCCCGACAGCTGAGTCATCAAACCGACAACTCGCGAAAATATTTTCGTTTTCGTTTTGGCAAAGCAAAGACGGCCGGGACTGTTTGAAATTCAATAAACGGAAAGTAAACAGGAGGTTGCTGAACTGTGAACTCCTCACGTTTGATTTCGACTCTGTGTTTTGGCATACTGTACTCAGCAAACACTCAGTTATTGCGGAGCAAAACAGCCCAGGAATCATGAGGTTTTGGAACGAGACCGAGAACTTTCGTGGCAACATAATATTTGACATTGAGCGCCATTCACTCAAATAACTTGTGATTTGTTTCGCGAGTGTCGAAACCACGCCACGCACTGTTTATTTTTCAGTTTAAGTATGACTATGTGGCCGAAACTGTGTTTTTTCTGTGTTTTTGAGGATTGGTTTTATGGTTCTTCGCCTTTTGAGTGATGCGTTGAAAAATGCTTGCTGCAAGAGAAAAACGAGCAATTTCGTTCGTAACACGAGAGGAAGGGAAGGACCACTAACATCAGTATGCCTAAAGTACAGACGTCCTTTGCTCTGCGACCGACTGACTAGTCGTGTTGAACGCGACTAGGATTCCAAGTGCACGGCCCCTACTATAGTTTGTATGACAAAAATCGCGCGCACTTTGCGAAAAAGCAGGTCAAATTTCATAAATGATTTTCAGAAGTGATGGGAACATGACATACCTGGTAGATCTCATTCAGTTTCAACCGCTTTTCAGGACTCCTGTCAATTGCTTCTATGATGAGGTCTTTGTAGGATAGGGACGGCCGTTCAAAACTGTCTGATGTGGCTGCTGAGAGTGCTGTTTGGATGGGGGAGTTTTGAGACGAGATTGACAAGCTGTCGGTGTTAATGGTGTCCGAGGCTGAAGGCATCTGGATGGTCGACGCCAGCAAATCCATCTGCAAATACAGTATCCGTTAATGAGTGTATTTTTGTGACTTCATGAACCATCGTCATGACGAGTTGTCAAGTTGATTGGCAGAGATCGGGGGGAGAAGTACTGATAGGGGAGTGGGAAAAAATCGGAGGAGGACGAGCTGGAGAAGGAGGAGGAGAAGAGCGAGAAAACGGGGAAGGTGGAAGAGTTGTGTTATTCTGTTTTGAGCAAGTACCTCTTATTGCTACAGTTTGCCTAGAGGGCGGGACTTGGCACACACACGGAAAAATGTGCAGAAACAGAGCATACAAAAAAAGTGATGTCGTATGATCTTCAGCTCAACCTGCTCTTTCTTATCAAGGTCTTTTTAAAAAACGATAAAGTTTCAGAGAGCCTGAGGTTTGATGTGACATCAGAAAATCATGCATATTTCAAAATAGTGGTCCCATTTTTGAAGGCAAAAGTCAAAACACTTTGCATGTTTCATCAAGAGGAAGAACTTTTTTTTCTTCGCAGAAGCCGGGACTCAAACGGCCAAACAGCCAATTGGTAGAGCGGAACAAATTCAATTTTCAAACATTCTGTGGTCATTTCCTCTCTATGAAAATTTTTATTCTCGGCTTGAGAGATAGAAAAAACAGCCGTCGATCAACTTTGGCATAACAACAACACTACCGAATAAAATATAAGGTCATGAAAACAGACCATGTTTCTACCGTAGTGCGCTAAGAATAACCAATCTAGTTCCAGAGTTAATTCTCACTGATCCTAATGAAAACACTGCAGAATGAGATAATCCCTGTTATTCCAGAACGAGAACAAGAAGGAGGAGCAGAACAAGAGATAAAGTCCATCCTTAGAATGTTGTTTAAAAATATAAATTAGCGCATTCCACCCGAAGCATCGTTTCTGCAGCTGCTCACTGGGTCGTCGTCCCTTCCGGACGCCGTGCCAAAACAAGGACACGGGTCCTTCGGATATGAGAAAAACGGCGTTTTTTTGGCTCTGCTCCCCGCGCCCCTGTTTTTCCAGATATGGATGGCCCCTAGGGGTCTGTTGCGTTTTTTCGATGTGTGTGCCACAACGTTTCAAATTGCTTGCCTGCGGGTGCATACATGCCTGACTGAATGCAAAACAAACACACAAAAACAGATGGAAGGAAATAGGGCGAGAGCCAGGAAAAATGAGCCCCGGCCGCCCGGGTCGGACTACATGGTCCCGGCGCCCGATCCGGTCGGTTGGCCTGCATGTCCAAACAACCGACACCTCGCCTATTTTGTTTCGACTTGCTCCTTCTTTCTCACCTTATGTTACACGCATTTCAACAATAGACGCCGTCACGGCCCTTTCAAGCCATCTGTTTGTCGGGTTCTAGTCCTTTTTCCCACCCTTCTAGAATAGGCGACAAGCTAAGACGGATTACTTGAAGTTGAGAACCGGAAAGCAGAAAAGAACGCAACAAGGGGTACTGTAGATTGGCGTTTCACTAGAACCAAACACTGTAAAGGGAGGGCTGGTCTTGTTTAGGAACGTCAGGCGGAAGAAAACAATAACATGCCTAAAATGAAACCCATGACTATGACCTTATGATACAGGACCTTCTTATCAGCTGTATCAAAGTTCAGATCAAGTGGGAAGAGAGCCGATGTAAGGAATACATATTTTTAACGACGAATATATAAGGAACTCCTAAGCGTGGGTGAACTGAGAACCAACTCTTCTTCCTTCTACTTCAGCTCACGTCTTCTCTTTTTCCGTATGAATATTTTTCATCAGTATGTGCTGAAGAAGAGGAAAAGGAAAGGAAAAAACGTGGAGTAGAAGTTCTGGAGAAAAATAACAATGAGAACAACACATATGCGAAAAAAAAAGAGTCGAAGGCGAATTGTTGTGCTCCTGATGGACGCGACAGCCACGCCCATTTCACGCATGAGTCGCAAAACAGAGAATGGACGAACAAAAAAGTTTTCAAAAAATGGTGAAAGTCGGGAGGGGCGAAATTTGTTTCCATCTTTTTTGATGGCCGTGTTTTTTGACAAGCCGAGCCTTGGGAGGGATCAGAAAGTTGGAAAAGTGCTGGAGGGTCCGGAAAACGAATTGGAGATGAGAAAACGGAAAGCAGACAACACGGACAAAGAGAAGGGACAACGCTTTGCATACAACTTCTATAATTTCCGTTCCAAAAACTAATTACACCCAAGACAATTTCAAAGTGCCTGAAGCGGTTTTCGTTTTTAGGCTGCCCCGCGCTGATGTTCTCTCCTCATCTCTCTTGAGCTTTCCGGAGGAAGAGCCCACCATGTTTTCTTTTTTCCGTTGATATCTTGTTGTTCTGAGAGGAAGCAGTTTATCTCAAGCCCTCAAGGAAAACAACTTTCTTGCCACACTCTCCTCTCATCCTTCATATTTCTCATTCAGTGTTCACTGGCCAAAAGAGTGTGTAGGTGGAAGAGACATAGAACATGCCCATCGAGTCGTCGGAGAAAAAATTGCGAAAATTGAGTAATTAGACTGAGGGCGGGCAAGACATCGGTGATCTACAGGAAGAACTGGCTTCTGGTTCTGGGATTCAGCTATTTTGGTGTATGCTCCTAGTAGGATTTGATTAGCTGGATTATGCAGATTAGATAAGACTTATCTGCTAGAAAAAGCAACTTCGAAAGAGCGGACACACTTTTGGAAGGAAACAAGCTGGTAGACGAACCTTGTTCAGAGAGACCTTGCAGCTGTGACCTAACCCGACTACAGTTGCAAAACATAGAAAGAACAGAAAAGGGGAGACAGGGTCAACGCAAGACTCCGATGATATCATACTGCACTATTACAAAATACTCGGAACAAAAAATCTCGTTGTATTGTTTTTGCTTTCACCACTTGCGTGGCGCTCTCAGTGTTCCGGTCGACCCCCAAAAAATGAAAAATTTGAAAAAATCCGTAGAGTAGTGGCGTGGGGTGCGTGCGTCAAGTGAATCAGTCCGATCTGGCAAATATTGCGACAAAACAAACACTAAATCCTTGCCATTGTCGGTCTCCTAGAGTGGGAGGGACTGCAAAAAAGGGCTTGAACCGTCTGGGAAGTCGAGCATGTCCTGGAAGTGTGGGAAACTTGTCGGCAAGTACACCGTAACCGTCGTCTCATAATGTCACTTTTGATTGACAGTTCTCACTTTCGATTTTGGAAAACAGGCAAAAAACAAAGTGCAACAACCCTTATCAGTATGGAAATTTCTATCGGACGATGATATAACATCGAAATGTTGCGTTATGGCCTGCTGCAGAAAAAACTGATACGTACGCAGAAACCAGGCAAGGAATAATACAGTGACAAAACAGATAACACTGTGTGGATGCTTTGACGTGCAAACCAACGAGGCGCCACTCCGCCAGCGCAGCTCAGCAAGTAATGACAGAATGAGAAGAAGAAGGAGCCGGAGCAGCAAGTGAAAAAAGAACAACAGTAGAGGAAATGAGGTAGGGGTGGATGGACAGGATGGCACAAAATAAGCAAAAGCAACGATGCTCACGGCACAGACGTGATCGGATCGGAATGTTGCAAGCGCGTACTTTCGCTAGGTGCCGCGCGGGAGGCGCCGGGAGGAGGGGGAGGCGGCAAATACATGAGGTAGCTGCAGAGTGCGCGACAGATGGGACGACCAGTTTTCTTGAAAAAAATAATAAACATTTCGAAACACAGAACCCGGTTTTTTCGGGGGCACTCACTCTCTCCTGTCTCTCAACGCATCGGCTTGCGCGAGGCGCGGCGCCCTGCCTTTCCGCGCGCTTCCCTTCCACGCGGACGACGGAAGAAAACTGTGCCCTCATCCGTCGCCCAGGTGTTGCGTGTACTTAGGCGCCGCCCGCGTCTACTACAGTCCGCGTTGCGTGGAAAAGAAAAAAACGACCACGCAAACGGATATGTGTATTCGCAAACATCATTGGATATGCGTCACTGATTCGGACAGGTTGATGATAATAGTACTCGCTCAGGACAAGCAACACCTTGCCCAATTTTATGCTAATATTCTGGATTTCCAAGCTGTCAAATAATCCATCTCCAATCTAAAGCAGATGACTTCAAATTGTAAAAGTGTTCTATATTTGTGTTCGAAAGTGAACGAGGGAAAGTACAACCTGATCATGTTCGTCAACTTGCCCATCTTCTACTCTAATTGATACATCATTATATCTGTCAATCACTTCTAACGGTTATGAAATGTTAGATATAGTTCAACTGTCTCAAGAGTGCCAATTCTTATCAAATATATTTTGAAAGTCGACAAAGTACATGTCGAATCAAAAACTAATGGTATTGATGTATTGAACTTCGGAAGCATCAGGGGCAGTCTAGAATACGAAAAATTGGAAACGGAACAAAAATGAAAAACAAAAAGTGGGGTGAAAACTGTCACGCCGTCAAAAATTCTAGATAATCCCTCTGTAAGAGGGAGAGATAGTTCCGAATGATACGCTCGTTTTCAAACACCTACAGTTGCATCGAAAAACACGAGACATGAGAATACTGACGCTCGAACACAGAAACCTAAAAAATTACACAAAAAAAATCAAGAGGAGAGGGGGAGTGAGACCCGCATAGTTAGAGGGCCTCTGCGCAACAAGGAACGGTTGGTTGGCAAACGGAAACGAGTTGATGAACACAGCAGGCGTTTCAAGAAAGCGTACATACTACCACTTCTGAAGTGTTTGTATTCTTTTCGATACAAATCAGAGGTTACGGTTTGCCCGCCGACTGTAGGCTGAACTGACTGTGTTTGCCAAAACAATGGAGTTGCGCAACCAACTATAAATAAACTTAGTGGTGGTAAGACTCTCAGAGGACCCTTCATCGATTTGACGTTTCTTCGCGCAACCATGTTGTGTTTGTCATGTTTTCCTGCCATCACCAACTGTTTATCAGGGTTTTGACAATTGCGGAAGGGGATGGACTCATTTTCAATTCAAGGGCCGGAAGTGCTCCTGAATCTGACATGTCTTCGAGGAGGATGAGGGCAGAAGGAAGTGTGTAGTCTAAAGGAACTGACGGAAAAACACTGATTTTGCCTCTTTGGGAGGGGTCAGATTCTGCTGCAATTTATCTCTTTCTTGATCTTAGCTCTTCCTCTCTTGCTTCATCCCTACTCTTCCTGCTCCGGAAACGATGCTGTTTTTCTCGTGCATTCTGATGAATGTGAGAAAATTACGACGTTTGTTTCTATTTGCCATTTGCCCTTCAAGAGTTTCTCACAATTCCCCACTTCTGCTGTCTTTGATGTTCTCCCCCGTACAGATCTTTGGAACGATCCACTCGGCGTCTCTCAGCGAACATTTCGGCTTTTTGGTAGTTAGGAGTGGTTTTTTCGAGTGTTATCCTTTGCGGCAGAGGCATTATTTACTTTCGAAAACGGGCTGCTGAGGGATGCTTCGTGGAGGCCTGCCATTGCATTCAAAGCAGCACAATTACATACAAACATCTACACACACTTGCTCGTTGTGCTCGAGGCAAATACAAACAAACATTTGCCAAACAACACACTTTTTATGCTCCCCCTTCTTTCTCACAAATTGTCGTTTTGGCATAAAAAACACACGCACGTTGCAGCTGAACAAGAAATTGTTTCTGTTTCTGTTTCTGCTGCTGGTTCCGCGTGTTTTCCCAAGCCCTTTGCTCAGCTAGGGGGAGGAGTCTGATGCATTTCGATTGGCGTTAAGGGGAGAATGACAAGGGCTCAAAACACGACCTTCCTTGTCCCAAGATGTTTTGATGGGTGCGACCGAAAAGCTAATTGCTTCACACTGGGCCGCACAATTTTCTTGTTTCTCTCCCTCCCTCCGATGCTTTCAAAGATTGCCTCCCTTCTCATTCTTCCCACAATGATGTCACATATGACAGCTGTGAAATCTTGTTGCGGAGAGCCCATACCTGAAGGTTGCGAGTGTTGCAGATGTTCGGATTCAGTGTCGGTGTCATCGTGCTGCACATCGAAGAGTGACCAACTGACGGAGTCGCCTGCGGAGGGGCAATGTTGCCTGGAAAAAAAGAGTTTGGGATCGGGAACACTTGGAGAGAGAGAGAAGAAAAAACGAGAAAGAGTGTCGGAAATATAAATTAACTTGAAACTTGAGAGTGTTCTGATGGGGAAAGGAATAGGAGAACAGAGTTAGCAGACGAATGGGTTAAAAAAAACAAGAAGACTAATAGGCAAGGAATATATCACTTGGACAAGATGGCTCAGATCAAGAGAGTGGATAAAGAAGGGACGAGGGGCAGTGAAGGTCTTCAAAGATCTTCAAACGTTTCTAAAAACCATTGAAGGCATCGGAACCCTTAGAACCTCGCACTGAATATTCCCTGTTTTCAGATGGACGCGGGGCCCAATTGCTCATTCGTAGACACAATAAAGGCGGAATGAATTCAATTGATAGATCTGGTGTAGAGGAAGGAGATCCCAGAGGCTTCAACCTTATAGTCCTGGAGAAGCACTGTGTTTTCGTTGTGGCTACTTCGTTAAATATTCATAGCCGTCCCTCTTGTGCCCTCCGAGCCGGGTTTCTTTTTTCCGCCTTCTCCTTCTTCTTCCCTATTTTTTATGTGTTGTTAGTCAGAAGAAACGGCTGAAGATCAAGAAACTTTTTCTTGCTGGGTGTACATATTTTGTCCGTCAACACTTGAGAAAAAAGGCAAAAAGAAGAATATTCTGGGATTTGTGAATGTTCTTCAAGTGACGGACAGGGACGGATAAAAAAGGGTCGTTAACAGAGTGTCAAAAATCCCATTTCCGGCTCGAAAGTCTCAAACTAGAACTTCTCCAAGGATCGGATTCGAAACCCAAGACAAGATCTGATGCACTTGATCTTTTGTAAAGTTGCAGAAATGCTTGAATATGTGGAAGTAACAGAAAATCGAGTTGACTTATAGAAGCTTGAGTTAACATGCCGGAAATAAGCAAACGGCCTAAAATTGAATGATCGGGGTGCGATTTATGAAATAAAAGAAAAACCAGACGGTGGAACCTAATAGATGAAAATGGTTGAAACGGATTACTGGGAGACTATTTCTGAACGTGTTTGAATCTGTTTTTGCCGAACAATGTATGGTTTCGCTACAAAAATGATGTTGCGAGTTTCGCAGAAATTATGGCTAATTTTGGAGCAATGGAAACTTTTCCAGTTTCTCAGAAAACCAAAATAGTTGGGTTGGGCCCAATAGAACGGAAATATTTTCAGACAAGCGGAAAATTCAGTTTTTGAACACGTTAACCGTTTGGCTGAACATTGGAGGAACGGAAATAGGGTCAGATTGGAATGTATTGTTTGAATCGCAACGTTTCTCATTTCTGGAAAAAAAAAACCTGTTTTTCAAAACGCAACTGTTTCGAAATGTGCTACCAAATGCGACCTGTGATAAAACAGTCAATGATACTGAATTATAATCGAGAGGAATACACATGCAAAACGGAACAAAAAACAGTTAGACACGAAAAAGGATAATGGCACGGTCGGTCAAAAACCACAAGCTTAGTGGTGTTTGGAGTAAGTTCTTTATCTTGTTGGCCGCCCGTTTTTATTTGATCCGACAAGATCCGACTGTTTGTGTTGTCGTGCCGTGGGATGGGATTTTGGAACACAACAACTACGATAGTTCTAGAACTACAGATCTGCCGTGAGTTGGTCAAACTTTTGAATCATTCCTGAAACAAGAAAAACAAGCCATTCAAAGTGGAACTGACATATTGAAGGACTTGGAAAACATGAAAAACTCTGGGCGACATAAATAAATTACAACGTTTTGTCTTCCCAGCCCTGGACCACATTTCTCTGGGTCCGAAAAACAAACTTTTGGGAAAATATTCAAACGCACTGCGCCAAGTGTCGTTTTGACACATGCAGCCGAAGAAAACCGAACAATTGGCAACATGCTGAGTGAAGGGTCCTTTTTTCTTCACAAAAACATTTGGAGAGGGTCCCCGCTTCCCCCTTTTGCTGACCAAATACATACTGCACAAAAACCAAAATATGTGAGTATGTATGAATGAGACAAAAAGAACCCGAAATGGGTAAAGAGGGAGCAAAAAAGAGAAAGGAGCGGAATGGGGAAACAATTTTTCTCACAAAAACACTTTTCAGCGTCATGCATTCAAAGGACGCTTCCGCAATGCTGGACAACGCCTTTTTGTTCGGGGGAGCAGCAGAAGTGCTCATCGTTTCACTTTATTCAATTTGCTGAACGACGAGTTTTTAGGTTGTTAGGTTTTTAGCCAGACGTCGAAAGTCAGTGGTCCATCGGAGGGAGCCGTGCAGAGTGTGCAGACCCAGACCCGTCCAAATGGAACAATCAAAAAAAAAGATTCAAAGCGTGTTGGGTCCCAGTGGGACATGTTGGAATACGGGCTCGGCGGTGGATTAGGTTGATTGCCGAGATCGTAAAATAGCACTCCGGACCGATGTACTTAAGTTTATGGGGTTGGCTTCAAAAACAACTCGTACTATGTGGGACACTTGGCTGCCGGAGGCTTTCTAGCCAGCTGATGTTTCTGTTTCTCAAAGTTCTTGATGTTATTCAATAAACTCGTCTTTTCTATTTCCAATCTATCTGTTTGCCATGCACTGTCAAAACAGACACGTGCGAGCTTATCAGCACGCACAGTTTTGAGTGAAAATACTTCTTCTTCCCCGCTTTTTTCTGTTCATCCCCAGCGATAATGAGCGACGTAGGACGAGAAAAAGCAAACACAAGAGCATGGAAGTATGAGCGGATGAGAGAATAGAAAAGCAGAAATGAGACGACTGTTTTTGAGGGATGCGGGACTCCCTGACTGCCTGACCTCGGCCAAAAGCTGTACAATGAAACCGAATATTGAATGAACATGAATAGAGAAAGAGGGCACAGTTGGGGCGGTTTGTTGTCAGAAAAATAATAAAACACTGTGTGTGTTATTGGTGTTTTGAGCTGACACTGTCACACAAAAACACCGGCCCGGATCGTGCACAAAAGGACCTTTTATGATTTTGGCGATGTGGTAATTGTGTCAACAGTATGGAAGAGAACTGAGAGGGAAACTATTTTGATACGACATTTTGAGAAAGGAAAGTTATTGAAAAAAGTTTTATGGTTCTCCCTGTCCCCATCTTGCAATAAAAATCAGTTCATTTTTCAACGTGAATTTAACATGACGGAATACTGTCTCAAAAGGAACATCCCACTGGAATATGTCTAATCTCTATCAGACGGCTTAGACTTTTCAAAGTTCACATAACAGAACACACGAACGTCAAGACAGATTAGGGGAGCAAAATGAAAGCAGAGCTCAATCTTGAAGGGATACTGTAGCTGACTGGAATCAGAGAGTAAGTTCCGATATTTTGAAGAGGAATGAACTGAATTAGCAACCAACTGAACTACTTGACGACCTCGCCTCTTGGTTCTTTTCTCTTTCAATTATCTGTTTTTCTTCAATTCTTCCTTGAATCTTGAAACAAACAACCACTTTACGTTAGTCTGTGTAATACTACGTTTCGTGTTGCAGGAGGTCCCAGAGCCGGCCGTTCCTCAACTGATAAAGATGAATGACATCCGCCGGGCCTCCTGACTAACCTATGTGTTGCATCTTTCTGGATTGAGAAAAAGATAAATAACAATCTCAATCTCAAAAACACTAGCAGTGTAACCTGGGATTTCTATTTTTATTTTTGCTTCTACGAATGTTTCCCCGGGGCGTGACGCTCTATCTGTTCGGACCCGTGAAAAAAGTGGAAATTGAAAACATGACACATCGTGATCAGATATCTTTGATTCCTGAGAACAGCGGAGGATTAGATGAGTCTGGGCTAAGAGAACAGAGGTCACTCGGCTTGTACTAGCATGAATCAGGAAATCACAAACGGAAATTCACCTGTTCCCAGACTCCAGTGTGTCCACAACAAAAACAACAACTGATAATAACTGTTTGGCATAACAAAATAGCTCAATCTCAGAGCTTTGTTGTTTTTCAGATAAGAAAAACCTACGTGTTTGTTTTCAATGAAGCCGAAGTAAACATGTTTTTGAACATGACCCGTGTAAAATGTTGCGATAAGAAGTCAAAATAATCTTGAATTTCTAGCTCTGCACAGGGAGTAGAGGCAAGTGGTTCAAATTTTGAAAACATTGCATTGAGGCAACAAACAAGTATCAGGTTTCACAATGAAGACCTCGTGAAACTCGTGGTTGGAAGCCAGGAAGTCACTGAAAACTGGGACCAGACTGAGCATCCATCGGCTCTGAGGCACTTTTTGAAATTAGAGGCGAATGTTTACAATATAAAGTGACACTTCCTACTGTATACGTGATCTTCGACTCCACAAGTACACTGGTGCAGTTGTTGTTGCTGCTCCAGCATCAGCTTCAGCTTCATCCAGATGCTCAAAAAAACAAACAAAAAGACTGGGAAAGTGGAGAATGGAAACGTATGTGAATAGAAGACTCACGAAATAGAAAAGAGACATTGATTATGACCTCGAAATGAACAGAGACGAAATGAACAGAAAAAACACCCGCCAGGTGTTTCGAGGGTCTGAAACCGTCCGGTCTACAGTACAAAGTGCCACTTGGCAGAAGTGAATGACTTTCGACGCAAGAAAAAACAAAAACTAAGGAGTACTGCCGCCAACATGCGCCCGGATCCATGTTTTTCTTGGTCGTGGGAATGGGATAAAAGTTCTGATCTAGCGATTTGCAATAATAAAAATAAGAATGTTACTTTGTTTTCATCGCTTAAGAAGATTTCAGTTTCTGAGCCTAAGAAGTTTGAACTCTCCACTTCCTGCTCAATCCGGCGGAAGGCGTCAAAATGTCGTTCTTTGATAAGGGCAAACATTGTTTTCGAGCACAGTGTTTGTGTAACATGACAACAATAACCGGTGCTTCTCCCTAACTGATAAATTCAAATTGTCAGTCGTATGTCTTTCGAACAAAGCATCACAAGAAAACGAACCCAATCACGTGAGGGAACAAGTGATTTTGAAGCGCGCCGTGAAGAATCTTATAACTAAAACCGTCAATCGGTTCGGTCATACCATCAGGTTGTTAAACTTTTCGAAACACAAACAACAAAAATAACAAGGGTTTTCCGTGTTGGGGCAAGTGGGAACTGGTTTGGAAACATAAAATGAGGTTGAACATCGCCCAATCGAACAAGAGAAAAATTACAGATGCGCTGTTTTTGTCATGAATGGAGGTAGGCAGATTACGGTGGGGCAAGTATTTGTTGATTGAGGGACCGGAACGCAGTATTGGATGGGACCAGAGATCTGCGGGACCCATGATGATTCAGAGTCTGGCTACATCAGATTGCGCCTCAACTTGCAAGTGCAAGTCTGTCAACCCTCCCCCAGTCTCTGTCTCAACGTCCGTTTTTTCAAAATCTCACGACTGATTTTTTGCGAAGATGTGAGCGAGATAACACGAATTCCTTCTTGCATCTTCATCTTCGTCTTCTCATCAAGCGGAATTGATACAGTAAGGTTTATTTAGTTTACAAAACACCTCGCCCATTAATCAAGTACTCGCTCTCAAAAGTAATGTCGCCCGCCGGCATCGCGGAAACAGAAACAGAAACAGTACAGTTCGAACAACACGGGCGAGATGATTCTCGCGCTCATGATCATTGCTTTGGGCATTGGCTTCCGGGGTGGAAGAATAAGATGGGACGATGTAAACTTCACTTATCTATGAAAGAATGAATCATGCAGATCTCTCTTCATTTTATTAGCCGAACGATTAAAAGTGTAAGAATTGATTGCTTGTTGTTAGCTTGACTATTGGCTTGACCCTGACTTTGGAACATAACAGCATTGCAGAAAATGACTCACTGGAATTTAGTCACTTTGGATCAATAGTTCGTTGTAATATTTGTGACTCTGGTTATACCATATTCAAAAATATTCCCGGGAGGCGGGTGTGTGTTTTGGGAATGGTTTTGTTTCCCAAGTGATGTATATTATGTTATTGTTGTTTGTTGTTGTATGGATTTCCTATGCGACGCATAGACACCCGTTGCCCTTCATCCAAATGTCATCACATCTCTACAGTAATCTTTGCTCTAGGTCTAGGCTCCTGAACAAAATGAGTCGCGCAATACCTATGTTATGGCACACTGTGCTTTTGTTTGCAAACTCGATCCGGGGCAGAAGTCAAACAAAGAGCGCCGTCAAAACCTCAGGTGCTCCGTTACGTGGCTTCCCTGGCCAGGCTGCCGCTCGAGTGTTATGTCGTCGCCACGTTGCTCAATGCGCAGTGAGCAAAGCAAAAAAATCAGAGCATAAAAAGAACAACGTGGAGGTGCGCGGAAAGAACTCGGAATCAGAGGAGAGACTGGCCGGCCAGACGAATACCGGAAGAGAAACAAACAGTGAACAATTGGCAGAAGTACGTCAGAAAGAGGACAAACACGCCGGCGGGAGCTACAGAAAACAAATAATATGGTGCAGATCGGAGCAACAAAAAACTTGATCATAGTGCTGAGAAAAGCGTGGAGGTATTACGCAACGACTGGCCGCGACGTGAAGAGCTCACAAAGATTCACGAGGGACCATACTCAAAAATACATTGTTTTTTGTCTGGTTCAAGATCATTCGCTTTTCAAGAGAGAATTACGTTAAAAGGATTGAATCGGATTTTCTGGGAAGCAAACCGCAACAGCAACAGGTTGAGAAGCAAATGCATGCGAACGACGTAACAAAGTACACCTATGTATGGAAAAAGATAACAAGAGGAAGGACACAAGGAAAAGGAAACAAACAGGTTACCGGAAATCGAACGCTTAGCGGAGTGGAAAAAACATATATATATGAAAAAAACACTAACGCTTAGCCTTGTACGGCAAGAGGGTAGAAGGAATGGCGTGCACAGTGAACGGAGAGAAAAGGACTCCAGAATACAAATAACATAGAGGAAGCTGAGCGAACGTAACCAAGGACAAACACAACTGGCAAGGATAAAAAAGGGACGGGGAATAAATACTGTAGGAGTATTAGCAGTGTGAGAAAAGTGTCAGACTAATGCGATCAGTTGATTGTTTTGAATTCGAAGAATTTGAATTTGGAGAAACGGAGGTTCAGACTTGGTAATCGAGGTGAACTGGACTGGACTGCAACTAACGGAGTAGAGAACAGAGACCCAGAATACAGAAAAACAACACAACACATAAATTCAGACAAAACGAAACCTACGAGTGATCATGGGACTTTGAATAGAAGAACAACATTCCTACCGGACTGTTTTTTTTTTCTAGAAAACATAATTGTTTGATAGATCAATTTCGTATGAACTGTCCGATGATGAGTGCAACAGAAAGTGGGAAGGAACTTGATCAGCGTTCGAAGAACATCACAATATTTATGTTGGGTCTGATAACGGTGACGATTATCTGAATCATAGCTGAACAGCTATCGTATCGTGCAACCGTTTGATAACACCGTTCGAATGTTTTCAAGACATTTACAGGAGCTCTTGTTGCCTAGCCTGCGTTGTCATGTTTTCATTTGACAAATGACCTTTGTCTCGGTATTGAAATGAGGGAAAAGCTGACTGGGGTCAAAGAAATGTGTCTTTGGTTTTTTTGAAAAATGTGGCCTGTCAAGTTGTAGTTCTAAGGAGACAAACTTTGGTATTTCGTAACTACGAACTTTCACACTCATAAGTTTATCCTTCTCCGTGTTGACAGAAATGAGAATAAAACTGTTTATTTTGGCATAAACGTGTTTGGCAACCTTGACGGCAGAACAGAATTGGATAGAAAAAACACACACATACATACAAAACTTGAGGATGAGTCAGGTGTTTAGACAGTATGACACTTCTGGAAAAAAGGGCCTCTTCGAAACAAACTTTTGAGTGTAATCGAAAGGGAATGAAAACATGCCGAATTTCATGATCATTTGCAACCTCAAGACGAACGTCTCCATTATGCTTCGATAGGCAGAGAAAACTTGAATATGGTGTACTATGATTGCGCAGTGACGCAGAAGAAAGAACAGCGAAGCTTATAAAAGTAAGTCTAGTTCAAGAAAAAAAACTACGTTTTGGAATCAGAACACAGAGACAAGTTCAGAAGATGATAGGAACGACAGTAAGTAAACCAGAACGGAGAAGTGCAAGAAGATGGTATCGTTCGGACAACAAAAATCAAAAAGATCAGAAAGAATGACGGAATGGAACAGACAAGGAAAGGGAAGGAGGGAACGAAACATTTCGAAACATCTTTTTTGCATAATTCGGACTTGGATACGATTTCAAATCTCTCCCTTCCCGATCTTTTCCCGATTTATTCATCAAATCATCAAATCATCAATTCATCAAACACGCAACAAACTATCCGCTTCAGACTAGTACAGTACAGGAACAATTGACACGACACTCGAAAACAGAGGAGAAAGCAAGTGTTTCGGCTAATGACAGATCCGTGAGTAAGCAGAGTGAAGATGATCTAGAATGAAGAAAAAGTGCGGGGCCGACATGTAGGGCATTTGTTATTATTTGGTGGTCGGCTTTCGTATCCGATTGGGAGAGGAGAGAGTGGATCGAAACATGGATACACTTTTGAAAAAGGTGAAGGCAAGACAGGAGACAGACACGCCGCCTTTCACAGAGAGCGAATCCGTGAATTCGATGAGCGAAAGTTTCGGATCATCAAACTGTGGAAAACGAGGAGTGTCACAACAGTCGTCCAAACACAACATAGTCCACGGGTGACAGTTTCGAGAAGATGTGGAAAGTGGGGGATGAGGGCGACGCGACATCTTCGACATCTTTTTCTTGATCGAGGTGAAAGTGCATTCTGGTAAGGATTGAGGGATATAGTACAAGCCCGTCTCACGGCGGTTTAGACCGGTTTTGGTGTGTTTCGATTCCGAATTTCGACACTTTTTATTCATCAAATAGGAAAAGCGAAGACGTGGGCCAGACTATGGGGGAGGGGTGAAGGAGGAGAAGATTTCCATCGAAACGGTATTTTTTCTTCTTCGGGTGCGTGTCTGTCTGTCTGTGTGTTTTGACGCGCCAATGAAAAATCAGACAAGGGCATCTATCACGCATTTTCACTTTTTGTCGGAGAAAGTCTACGTATGCCAGTGCAAGGTGGCATGTTTTGCGATGTTGCAGAGAGAAATGATGATCAAAAAGGTTTTTGACTGATTGCCCACGGCTATAGACAAAACAAGATGCGATACAGAAAACGGAATGAAAGGGAGAAAATGGAGAACCCATGGGAAAGCTAACGGTTTGATCTACGATTCGGAGAGAGAAGAGGTGGTACGGTAGATGGCATTGTTGACTGGGAGGTCCAAAGGAGGTGTTTCTAAGGAAAAGTGCTCGACTAACCAGAAAATTTTAATAAGCATGACTTGCTAAATAGGCAAGTCCTCAACTGGTAGGCAGATGTCGGTGGAGAGGTAAACATTGAGTAGTGAAACAGAGGAATACAAATGAACTTTGGAAAAAACATGTAAGCCAGAACACGGCTCTTGAACATGCATTAGTCGCAGTGGGTATACGGTAGGAGTCAGATTCTTTCCGTCTCAAGCACAACTTGTGTGTTTATGTTTAGCCGGAAGGACCTCAGAACATTACCTAATTATCTTGCTAAATGGGGTATCCGCTGGTTAATGCAATATTCTCATCACGCCTCGCTCCAAAAATGTTTCCTCATTTGTTTTTTGCCCGTTTTAGTGCCCATTTCGGGGGCTTGTCGACGGACGTGATGTTCTTCGAACATCCTCTGCGATGTAACTTGGTTCCCTAATGACGGCGATTGTCGCAAAAAAGCAAGCCAGCAAACGAACGCAAAGTTGCTGGTGTATTTTGACATAATTGCGACGTTTACAACTTGAAACGCGGAACCAGCCAAGAGTACTCGACGGACGGCCTTCTTTCCTTTCACGGCGCCAAAGTGTATGCGGATACGGTTCCAAAGGATTGTAAACCCCACAGTATCGCACAAATGGTTGTTTTTTGTTCTTCAGACAGCGGAAACGGTGACAAAACACACATCAGGGCAGCCAGTCAGTACATTCCAATCTCTTTTCTATTTTTGCAGAATCGGACAGATGGATGCAACAGATGGTCATCGAAGAAGGCAAAAAATTCAGAGGAGTGGGAATGATAAATGGGTATGGCGTGACAATGTGACAGGTGTTGCTTGTTTTTTTTTGAGAAACCTCGTTGGTTTCAAACTCCTTACACCTATCCGTTTTCATTTTTCATCTCACGAGGTCCGTTTCTCTTTCCGTCGTCCGCCGTTACAAAGAGAACATTCGCATCGTTGATGATGATGATGATGGTAAAACAAAAACAACAGCAACTGACGGGACTGCTGGCATTGCGCCAAACACGAGAGACACTCTGAACCTTCTGCACAGGAAGCGAAACGTTGTACGAGTCAGGTGTGATTGTGCAATTCGGGATGAATTCGGCCGCTGACTTTTGTTTTTAGTCACTCAAAGTTTCGCAACTACGCAGCTGTTAGTGGGAGTGGGAGGGAGCGGAAGATTCCCAGGAAAACACAATGTGTTTGTTCCGAATTCATTTGCAACTGGACACTTTCTAGTGAGAAAGAGGTTAACTAGAAAACAAAGAAAGAACTGGGAGAAAATGAGCAATATGCAAAACAGTATCAGCAGTAGAATGACGCATATCGACGAGCGAACGCCTCTCGGACATGGGGGTTTGGTGGGGGAAAGGGTGAGAGACGCAGACATAGGAACGATCCATCGCAGGTGTTCGAGCAACCCGTATTTCGTCAAGACTGTGAATTATGGTCCTTGTTTAGGACTACAGAAATGATGGAAAGAATTGAAGAGTTTTCTCTGGATCCATATGCATTCGAGTTCAAAAGAAATCTACAAATTCTACATCCCAAACTTTTAAAGTTGGGGAGAACATTTCTTAGAGTCAGTAAGTGTATAACGCAAGCAAAATTGAAAACACAACACAACCACAATAACAGTTTTAACGACCATTTTTCAGAAACTGCTTCCTCCGCGCCCACAGTTTCCATCAAACGCACGTTTACCGGGTCTCAGGTGGCCAAGCGACAAAGATCGCAGAAAAAGGCACGAACATTCTTCGTGGGAGATCTTGTTTTTCAGATTCTACGCCAAAACTTCTGATCAAATGTGCATGCGCTCCCGTGATGTACCCGATTACGAGTTTCGAAAACAAACCCGACTGGTGTAAAGTCAAAGTCAAGAAATAACAACACGTATTTTGGTGATGAGGAGTTATTCATTATACGAATACGTGACGATTCTAGGACAGAAATGGCAGATTTAGTCGGCGAACTTGAACTTAAGATCATGGGCTTCTCCTGGGTATTCCATCTGAAGATTGATCTTTCCAAAATCGTAAACCTTTCTTGCTTTGACTCCAAGAGTGACGTAATCTTCCGGGAGACGGACTCCGATTCTCTTGTAACCGTACTGTAAATAGTTGATATTGAAGGATTTTGCTGAATTCATTACTCACGTTCGAAGTTTGCTTTTCATCCATATCACAGTTATGGTGGATAGTCACATAAGGTTGGATTTCAGTCTTGGTCTTTGGGAATCTGGAAAACATACAAACGTCAGGAGAGGTAGATAGTTATTTGGATTTTGTACCTGGCAGTGTTTCCCTCGACTTGGAACATTCCGGTGATGTATGTGTTCTTGACATCGAGAAGCTCCGCAATGTCTAAAAAACTGTCTCTCAAAAACTTTGAGAAATACTTTTTTACCATCAGCGGAATTAGCCTGATAAGTTCTGAAAAGTCTAATCTTGGCTCCCTCAAACGGAGTCTTCCCGCAGAAAAGCTGTCCTTTGATTGACATCGATCTGAATGACACTTTCTCTAGATACAAAGTCCATCTAAGATCGTTACCGATTAGCGACATTCGAAGGAACTTCTAGATCTCCTTGTGCAGAAACAGAAGAGATTGCAAAAAGGAAAGCCACTAGATAGAGGTACAACATGTTTTGTGGTGTGCCTGCAATGCGTGAGATAAGCGAAGTGTTGGTTAGTGGGAGCAATCGATGAGCTATCAGAAGACACGGGAAGAGTAGCTGAACACCTGATCTTTCTAAAACGCACGTTGGTGTTGATCAGGACGTTTAGGATGACTCAGATGAAATGTTTTTGTTTTCGAGCAATTGATCTGGTCAGAAGTGCTCAAAACGATGGGGCAGATAAACAGAGAGGCTATTGAAAAGCAGGAAACAGAAAATGTCGAGAGAAACTAACCCATCGAACTTCAACAGTATTGCTTATCGGTTCGTTTCGTAATGTCGTTTTGACAGACCAAACATTGGAGTGAGCATGCCGAGAGAGCTTATCACTGTTATCAAAGAGTGGTTGAGGACATTTCAGAATCTGCCTTTCAAAATAAACAACTTTAATTATGCTGTTATGGCCATGGAAATGCTAGAAAACTGAATTTTACTTCAAAAAAGGAAGTTTATTGAATTAAAAGTTACATAGAATCGACCCTATCAAAAGAAGAAGCTCCGGGTTGGACAAACGAGCAGTTACAATCGAGTTCTCGGAACTACGCACCAGGAAAAGAGAAAATGGAAACAGCGAAGTTTTTTCTCAGGGTATAGCCTGAAAATATCACCGGAACTTAACTTTCAATACACAAAATGCAAGAAACATGGGCATTATTCACTGGAAAATAGGGAAGAAACGGGATCGATAATATCAAGGGAGAGCTGTTTTGATGACTAGGCAAAACAGGAGAAAAAAGAGAAGCTGCTGAGAAAAATGGCAGAGATAACCACAAACACTTGAATTTTACTAACCGTTTTCTGAAAAGAAGCTGCTCCATGAGCACACTCAAATATCTTATTATTCTAGAAAGTACTATGGACAAATGTGGGACACAGGGGACACATGGGAGAAAGGACGGGAACAGTAAAGACCTGAGCATCGGGTATTTGAAAAGCGAATCAATCGGGTGAAGTTGTAAATGCAATATACTGATTTTAGGGTAAAAAGGCGGAGGAACCGGGTAATTTTGTATCAACCGGAATGGAAAATGAGACATTATGTATGCAAACGAAAATGTTATGCTTGGAAAATGAAAAAAAGAATTTGAACGCTCAAAGTTACCGTAACAACGCGAAATGATGAGGTAATGTGCGGAAGGAAGGAAAAAGAGATTATGAACATTATGAGGGAATTCACAAATCGGAGCAACCGTCGTTTGATGGGGCATCAGGACTACCAGATGTTCCGTCACCTGAAAATTATTTTGTGAATCAACGATTAGTTTCAGAACTCACTATCGTCGTTACTGATTTGACTGGACGCTAATCTTGCAGCTTCTTGGATTTGCTCCATTGCACTCATCTGAAAGAAAAAAAAACGTTTGAATTCAGTAAAACTGAAATACTAAGCTTACCGAGGAAATGTTAGGAAAGACAGGACTGACCGAAGGCGTGACGATTTCTCCCTCTACTGGCTCATCCACCCTTCTCATTTTCTGTCTCCGATTGCAGAACCAGACCCTAACAACATCCCTGTCTAGTTCTAGAGTGTTAGCAATGTCAGTCATCCGATCATGATCTGGCCGGGGATTCAGAGTGAAAAATGTGTCAAGTGCATTTCTCTGATTCATGTCCAAATTGGTCCGTTTCCTCCTTCGCTTCACATGTTGATCTCGGTTCACTAAACTGTTAGCAGATACAGAAGTCAGGGAAGAAATTGGACTCTCGTGAGACTGAAATAAATGAATATTAGGATAAATATAACACTTCTGCAACGAACATGGCAGTCATGAGTAGAATGATGATTCCCGTTGTGGTTGCCAACAGTCTTCTTATCAATCAGATCTGTGATAGTCGCTCCAGCCTCGATTGCTGATTCCACGTCGGCCAACCATTCTTTCAGAAGCGGCCTCAGTTTGCACATGTTCTTGAAGGACAAGTTCAAAGCTTCAAATCTTGAGATCGTCGTCTGGGAGAAGTCTGTCCCGTATCTCTTTCCAAGTGCAACTCCAACATCTCCTTGTGTGAACCCAAACTTGATTCGTTGTTTCTTGAAAGTCTGTGCAAACGCCTCAAGCTCGTTCATGTCAATTCTATCTTCTCCGTTCATGCTAGCAGCTTCCATTCTTGAAGTATCATCAAACAGTCGTCGTTTAGATGCTTTCAACGTTTGAGAAACCACTGGCGGTCGGTTTTCTGCTTTCTTTGGCGTCAGAGAAGCAGTCGGCGTAGTTGGTGTATTCATAAACGAGTGCATCAGTGTCGGACTTGGAGCTATGAGAGGGGAGGACAGGAGAGCGCTGTTTGAGGCACCTAGAAACATAAGATGAGATGCTGAAAGTGTGGGGCAACATACCAAGTCCGTTGAGGAATCCAATAGAAGGTGTCATGATTGCTTGTAGTAGTTTTTCAGGTGTGTTGAAGACACTGTCGGTAGATGTGTACAAAGGAGAGAGGGGAGTTGCAATCGGTGTGAGTAACCCGTTCCCATTAGTTGTGAGCATGGGAGTGGATTCTGAAGGTAACTCTGCAATAACTGATTAGTAGGAATACATTTCTCTTTTAGATCCATACCTTTCATACTTTCCAGTTGTTGTTGCAACAAATTTGCGGTAATCGGAGACCCGTTTCCATTGTTACTATTCATATATGCCACAAAACTCTTCAGAAACTCGTGCTCCGTAAGCGCGGCGTGTTCCATATCGTCGCCGTTTCCGTTTGAAAACGCTTCTTCCAAACCGTTTTCGTCGTCTTCTCTGCAAAGTTTCAGTTTCAGAAACAGAAGCGTGTTCGGGAGTGGTAGGATGGTTGGTGTCAGAGGAGAATAAAAAAGCATGGAAAGGAAAAATAAAACTAATATTATTAAAATCATGTGTATCATGTGTATGTGCTAGTGAGACAGGACCGACGATGTTCCTAATTTAATTAAAATTTGCTTTCATTGTTCTTCGTTGCGCGTATCGCAGTTCGAACGCACAAAAATAACTGCAAGAAGCACAACCGTGTAGTTTTTCCTTGTTCTCTAAACCGGGAGTTTCCTAGTTTCCTGTAGATATAAGAAATGTTTGATCTACTGTAAGTTCAAAGCGAAGGGCAAAAAATGAGAAATTGAGAATTCCGCTATGATATATGCGAAAAGAGCGGAAGTTCAGCTCACTGGTTCAGTCGCAGTCAGAGTCGACATCCTCATACCCGTTTCTGAATCATAACTGAAATGAACTTCTCGAAATTTTTAAAAATTGGATAATGACTAGATCTGCGACAAAACTTGCTGCGACAAACTGATCTACGTCGGGATAAAGTTTTCTGGAATCCTGAAATATTCATGATCCAAGTAGTTCAACAACGTTTTGCATAATGTGGACCAGGTAGCTCAGCAACTGCTGGCAACAAGTGATTTCTGAGTCTCTTTCCAAAAGTTTCGAGCGTTTTTGAAAAGACTTCAGAGGGCGGGCGGAACTTCGAAAAGGTTTGGAACTTGGTGGTTATTGTCAAGTGAATAAAACACAAACGATTACGTTCCTTTGTAGGCTTCAATAAACGTTTCGAAAAGTTTTCCGGAAACAGAAAGATCTAGGAAGCACTGGAAAAGGAGAAGAAGTGATGAGGAAGGTCAAAAACAAGAAGGAAGAACAAGAAGAAGGGAAGAAGAAAGTGTCTCATCTCCTTATTCCTCATGAATTCTGAATCGACGGACACTATTCGTAAGTTCCATTTCTGTGACCCTCAGCGAGGCGCCTCTCGATATTGTTGCGTTCATGGAGGGTAGAGTGCATTATGATGCATTAATTTTTTTCGGTAGTCGTCGACGCATCCCTCTCGGTATGCACGTATATTGAAAACGCGAAAATTGACTGTGTCGTCGGGTAGACACATTCAGGTAAAAATTGCTGGCAGGAGGAGAGGGGGAGGTCGGGGTGGATTGCAACGTGTTCGGATGAATGCACTCAACCATGATTACTGTAATTGTGCTCAGGTCTGGTTTACTGAAAGTGGTGCAGTTATAACTGTTCTAGGTGACCGGAACTTGAAAAAATGAAACGAAAAACTGTGAAATACGGATTTGCAAAACAAGGAGTCATGAGGTTTCGGTAAACACTGCAACATGGTGAAGTAAGAGAAAGGTTTTGTTGACTTTGGCCCACATCAACAGTGACCAGCATCTTTTCTTTGGAAAAAAGTTAGTGGACTTGTCGGCAGAATACTCATTTCCGAAAGGCGAGTAACAGAGACGGAGCAGAGGGGAAGTGACAAATGGAATGAATGGGAGACAGAGAAAGAACTCGGCAAACGTTTCGTTTTTTGAGTGGCTCCCAAAAATGAAGGGACCAATTATGAAGGTGTGGAAAGTTTTGTGGTCCGGGCGCGATGGAAGGTGTCCACTCGGCCGCACACCAATTCACCGACTTATTGTCGTCGGCTTGTCGTCGCATACAAATACTCAGCGAGCATTTATGCAACTTTCTATGAATTTCGCATTTCACGCCCACTATTCATCTCCAGAATATGCTTCTTGACACTTTTTTTGTCGGCAGAACGAGGAAGGCCATATTCCTGTTACTATCCCCTCTCTTAGCATCAAGAGTGTCAGGGGTACATTTTCATAATTGTCGAGTTTCATAATTTGGCCAAAAAGTTCTAGGGGGCCTGAAGGACTGGAGGAGACCATACAAGACGTGTTTTAATTACCATTTGAATTCGTTGAGAACTTTCTTTTTATATTCCACCATCTACTTGAATTCTAACTTGAGAGGTTTGTTTCTTGAACATCAAACTTACAGGCCATAAACGTAAACTAAAAACAATGCGAAATTCAGAAGAAATTTGGGGTAAATCTTCAAGAGAAAGAAAGGAAGGAAAGGGGAATTCATGAATGGAAAATTGGACCTTGATTCGAAATGTATGGCATCTGATTTGAGAAAAAATGCATTCCCCAATTCCTTTCAGTATTTCAGCAGAACCTCTAATTAGGAATGGTTGAGAATTTTCAGAGGGCAGTGATGGAAATGAGATAAATGGAAATGAAACTACAAAAATGTCAGAGTTCGTTGGTTGAAAACAGAAACAGATTTGAACAGGACTACGAGGGGTCATGAATAAACCCTGAATAATTGCATTTATCCGATTATCTTGATGAAAAAACATCACACAGTTTCAGATTTTCGAGTTGAGGGGTCGCAATTTTGGAATCGAGGTGTGACAGAATGACTAAATTGGAACGGTGAATTCGAAAAAAAACACATACTCAATCTCAGAACCAGTTTTTTATCTGATCTGGACTGTTATGTTTCGGATTATTTACCAATCGTTTATGGGTGACAGAACCCGCACTTTTGCGTTCGATACAGATTTGGATAGGAGTGTGTCATGTTTCCAGAGGTAGATATGAATACATTGGTGAGAAACAGCTGGTACACAGGTACTTTTTTAAAACTTACAGCATCTTTGCTTTTTGTTTTCAACTGAACTGAAACTCACAAACATGCAGATCTCTTTCTGGAATCATTCGTTGACCGACAAAAAATGGTTCAGATCCTTGTCTCAAAACTCAATATACGTGGACGTGCAGAACCCAACCCAAAACGAATTTCCCTGCATTTTTTCCCGGACCAACCCCTATTTTAATTCGTGAGGGTCATTAGTATTTCGTGAACGAAAAAGTGTTGTTGCGTCGCGGGAAGATTCACGAAACTGGAATATTCATCGGCCCCTCTGGCAACGAGTACGCCAGTCTTTCCCGCTCCAAACAGATGATATTAAACGATTTCGAGCGCTGGAAGAAGGAGGAGGCAAAACAAAAACAACAAGTGTTTCTTTTTGCTTTTTCCTCGTTCTTGCTCTCGTTTTCCTGCTGGGATGGATAGATATTAGGTAACTCGCGGCTTTGCAGCAGGTAAATACTGGACAAACGACGGCGAAAGATAAAAGGGACCCCGTCACCATCCTCCCAAGAAAAACACTACTCATGCACATCGGAGCACACATTCCCGGGCACAGAGATGCATGGGAGGAGAAATTCTTTATGGCTGAAATAATTTCTCACTCGATTACTCGCCTTGCTCTTTATCGTCGTCTTTTCCAATCTACTTCACTACACACATCAGTGAAAAAATTATGTACAGCCGTTTAATTAGCGCCGTGCCCTATGTCAGTCTTTCCAGTCGAGGAGCAGCTTCCTACTTATTTAATTACCCTTCTCTGAGAAAAAAGAACAGGTTTCACCTAGTATCAAGAGGAGCGGAGGGAAATGGAACGTGCAAAGAAACATCACAATCTCACCTCAAAATCAAATAGGTTCTCTTGCTGTACTGCGACGAAATTAATTTCAAATACAAAATTAAACGCTCAAGAAAAAAACTTGAAATGATGCCTTCTGTTCTCTGTGTGTATAGCTGGGCCTACACTCTACAGCTACTGCAACAGCTATTTTCAAATTCTCAAACACAAATTCTCGACGTGGTTCTCAGGAATGATCACAAAATGGTCCAAAACCTTGAATATGCAAATGACTGAAGACATAGTGCCGTCCGGATCAAATTACAGCGTCATTTTTAGAAGCCGTTGTCTTTTTTTCACAAAACAATGAATGTTCCCAAAAATAACCCAAAGGGAACAAGAGTGTTACTTTCAACCACAAATACTCAACTAACCGTATACAGGCTTCGCCACTTTCATCACTGGGAAACTGTGGGATTGATGTCATGAGGGAATCCGTGGTATCCAACTGCATCACTGGACATTGTACCTCTTCGGACGGCGGTTCCACTTCCTGAAAATATCAACTCTACAGTTTTCGAACGTCCCTCAAGTTCTTTTGAAATTATACGAATCTCGTCATTTTTTGTTCAATTTTCAACCCGACGTCAATTTGACTTTGCTTTGCGCAATGATTACTAAATCAACATTAACGCGGCGACTAAACAGTCAGCGACTAAACTTCGATTGATTCGAGAATTCGCTTTTCTTTCTCTATCAAATTTCTTCGGCCGGGTCGGACTGCCAGAGGAAAAACTTCGCATATTACACTGGCCGAAATAACGAATGAAACATCAAAAAGTTGAGGAAAAGAGCGGGTCGACGCGTGGAGAGAATGAACTGGAAACGGTTGATAATGTTGTGATAGTACTGATGGATATGCGACGAAAATAAGGATTCGTGCAGCACATGTTCTTCTTTTGCGATGCACCATCGTTAAACAACAAGTGACCAAAAAGAATGTCCTCCACTTTGGAGCCGCAGGAGTGGTAATCATTAGCTTTTCCGCTTCGATGAAATCAGAAGAAAAGTATAAAGAAGATGAGGCAGATGGCCAAGAAATAGTGTTGCAAAAGAATGCAATTGAGCCGAAGCAAAAACAAAAGAGAAGTCGTTTGATGGTCCCAATGAGAAACAGAAACGACCTACTACACTTGCAGCTTCTCACTTTTCAAAATGCCCCCGTTTTTTCTCCGGCTTTTTCCTCGTTTTATGTATGCAACAATTGTTGCATCGGCAAACGAATGGAGAGGAATCTCTGTCCGGAGTGGGGCGCTACCAGCACTCACTCTCCCAAAAAAACATGGAGAAGGGACCAAGAGAAGCGCTCCAAATGGGTGGAGAAAGGACGAGGGCGATGGCGATTGAAGAGCAGCGAACGAACGGGACGAACGGGGGAGCGCGCAAATATTCTCGGCCCTAGTATGTATAAATCTGAGGCAATTGAAAAGAAAACTAACAGGAATGATGTGAAAAACAAGCAAAAGTGGGGAGAAAAAAGGAAAAAAACTCGAGTCATTCAGTGGGGTCGTGCTGCTTCTCACTCATACACACGCGACGGACGGACGGGACGGGACCCCCGGCGTTTTACCCCCAAAGGATCTCTTCCGTCACTGACGGCATGTCTTCACTAACCCGCCACTCATTACTTATTCAATTACTCGGCTTGTGGGACCATGATACTTATTGAAAAATATGGAGGCGGCTTGATTGGCTTGGTTCTTTGGGGTGCCGGCCGTCCTCTAGTTTGGCTCACTTCAAAAAGTTCGAACAGAAGAAGGAAGTGTTAGTGTAGAAACTAAAGATAGAGACTGATGGAACGAAGGAACTAAGAAAGAAAACCAAGTGAGCCGAATCAAAAAACAGAAAGGACTAAGTTGTCTGTGGCCACTGCCTACTTTTAGTTTCGGTCCACATCATAGTCAAGGCCAGCTCCCGAATCTGCTTATCTCGATACCCGCATCTCTTCTCCTTTTTAGTCACCCCTTTATTGCATTATCCCACACTTTCAATCCACTGCTCAATCTTGAGAAAGAAGGCAAATGGACGGAAGGATGGATGGATGGATGGCAAAGTAATTTCGGGAGCTCGACTCGACTAACTTAACTTGACCGGACCTCCGGAAAGAAAGAATGAGAAAAAAAATCGTTTGGTTTTGAGTCGGTCGCAGTTGCTTCAACTTGTTTTTTGTTGAGCGAACAAAATTTGGTAGTTGTACATAATGTAAAAATACATGAAACTGGAAACTAAAACTAACTTCTTCTTCGTCTTGGATTACCTCCTCAGTGATAATCCTCTTCACAGGCCGACTTTTCCGTTTGCTGGCACCGGACTGCGCATGCTGTTTGACGAGGGAATCAGCGGGCCCTGCAACACTGATTTCTGCATTTTTCTCATTTTTCTGCCTCCAGTCGAAAGTCAATTTGTTCTCGCGTGTATCTGTGTCCTACTCGGACAATCTGCACATTTCATCTTATTTTCACAACGCCAATCAAATTCGCGCACCCACCACACACCCCGAGAGTTCTTTTTTGTGCAACCGCGCATCAGCAGCCTGATCGCCGCCACCCCGCCACGACACCAGAAAGTCTCGTTTTTCAAAAGGCCAAACTTCTTTCAAAAGAGAATTGGAAGCAGTTGGGTTGGAACCAGTCAAAAATTGGAAACGTTGATCTCTGAAAGGAAACGAACACATGTTTAGTTTTTGAAAATCATGATTCTATTCCACTCCGCCCACCCTGCACTGGCAACCTGCACATCGATCATCACGGCCGACTCGGCGTTTTTGCCCGTTGCTTTTCTCTCAAAATCAGTCAGAAATGAATTATCACGACAAACGCAAATGATTTGTGGCAGTCAGGGGAGTATCAAACAATTGGAGCTTCCCTAGGGTCGGGTCGCAGTGCATAACTCTTTTGTAACTTACCGAAGACACTTGCGAGTAATTGAAAAGTGGGATCCAAGGTGTTCATTCTTGGGACATTTGATATGTATTGGGTGACTGCAACTTGCAAACCGTTTTGTAAAATCTGAAAATCACAGACAATTTCATGATGATTCAGCAGGAGAATAGTTTCGAAAGGAAGACAAAAATAATCTGAATCTTCAAAAAATCATAATGGAAAGGGGAGGGAATAGGAAGATGGAGAGGGGGTGGGAGAGCACGGATCAAATGATATATTTATTCTTATTCCAGTGAAATGTGTTTCATGCGAGACGAACAACGCTCGGAATCAAGGATTGTGAATTGGCGGCATGGATCAAGCGAAAACGACGCGGGGGCTACTCATTGCCGACGAAGGGTGATCGCGAGGCGAATCAGAAATGAGCCACCCCAGAAGTTGTAATATTGGCATAAAATCAGTCGCTCTCTTCAGCGAACCAACAAACTCGCAACTAACTCCCGGCCGGTGACACCGGCTGTCTTTGTGCTCCCATGTCTCAGTATTTTTCAGCCAATTGTCGCATGCGCCTAATGATTCGATCTGATTTTTCGCTTAGCGGCCCCGTTCGCCGACTCGTCCGTTGTTATGATAGCTTTTGACGCAAACTTGAGAAGAAGAGAGATAGAAATGAAGGAGTTCGCATATTGACTCGGTTTTAAACGGAACGAAATTCCTGAATGAGATTTTCGATTTTCGAGTTTTGCGAAATGAAAAAATGAGAAGGAAGAGTGGCATTTCTCAAGAAAATGATCGTATCTCTTATTATCAGGTAAACAAAAGTAACTGGAATGAGTGTGCTACTGGATGTTCCAATTCTTAAGAGCATGACTTTCGCAACCAGGAACTTGTAACAGGGTTCAAGAAGTACTGTTTCTGGAGAACCGAATTCTATTTTTCATTCAATTTGAGAATAATTTGAAGTTAATGTTGCAAACGCATGAGATCATAAAGAAATGACTGATAAGCTCTGAATAACACATTAGAGTATTAAAAAACGGGCAAATTTGCATATGATAAGAAGAATGGTTTTGTAGCCCTTTATGTGTCACTTACACATCAGTTTCTGAAAAATTTCAGTTTCAAATTGCCGCTCGCTCAGTTTCTGAGTATCCTCGTTCTGAGAATCGTGGTCCAAAACTTTTGAAATATGCAAAAAGTTTTCAAACCGCCCCTTGAAGATAAGATGATATGATATCTTTGTGTATGAGGCTCTCTCTTTTCCCCCATTACACTTCACATTCATTACCTAGTCTTTCGAGCACCACTTGGCTCATGAATTCGAGTCTTCAGGAAAATTACGTAGGTTGACAGACAACACAACTGCCAATGGGATGCTGATGCTGGTTGGGTGGAAAAGAGGGTCTAGGCTTTGATTATAAAGATTTGATGGATTTTATCGAGTGATTGATTGGGAAAAAATGTTGATTGGGTGAGAGGAATAGAAAGGATTGAAGCAGGAAGAGATAAGAGGAAAAGGTAGTTGTTTATGCGGATGAAACATGGAGAAGAGGCAGATGTGATCAAGAGGTCATCAGCTTAACAGAATGAGCATTGACACAGACACATGAGCCAAAACCCAGGCTATTTGAAACGAGTGCCTGTTATCTCTCATGCTCCCAGCCGCCTGCTTGTTCCTTGTTTTTAGTCGGCCGTGCATACTGTAGAGCGGCTTCTTGTTAAAACAAAGCCGAGCCGGGAGAGATCTAGGGCAGCCACCAGCAGTTGTTCAAATATGCATATTAGATGGCGTCGATTTGAAACGACGGTGCTTCTAGTCTCTGGATATACGACATTTGCCTATGCAAGCGAAAGAATGCCGTTTGCGTTGCTCCCTCAAAAGCCAAATGGCTCTATGAATAATCACAATGAAGTCGTGGTGGACATGTATGTAGTTGTGGAAAAAGTGGGCCCAAGGAAAAATGAATAAAAAAGTTGGTGAATGAATGGAATGGGCCAAGAAAAATTGAGGGCCCGGAGTAACTGCTGAATGCCTCCCCACCTCATTTGACTATTCACCATGCCAGCAATAACCGATTTAGTTGTGGCACCTTGCGTGAGAGCATAGGACACCTGAAGCTAGTCGTGCTGAGAACACTAGATTCTGAGAGTTATTGTTGTTTCAAAGTTTTACTAGAAACCCAAAATGACCAGAATACAATAGAAAAAAAGTATTTCATCAAGACACAGAAAAATTCAGCGTTTGGTGCAGAGCTCCGCCTGTACTAACCTTCTCGCCGGGGCACCAAGAGATACGAAATTGTTTTACAAAAGAGTTTTTTGTGTCTACATTATGATTGCATTAATAATGGAGCACTCTTGGGTTGGGAAATGAGAAAACTTTCGCTCTTTCTTTATACTGAAAAGTGAATACTAGGCAAACTGTGCATTGCGAGCATTTTTGTAAACTGAGCACACAATATATGTATGCACTCACCCCGCATCTCCGGAAGCAAATTTAATTTGATAGGATAGGAAGAGAAGGAATATGAAGAATATGAAAAAAGGAAATATCTGTCTGATCGAAATGCGGAGGAATCAAAAGAAGAGAGCGATCATAGAGGAACGTCACAGAATCAGGGAAATGGCAAGTTGATCTGGTCAACTGATTTGATAAGTCGGTATGAATTCTTGGCGAATGCAGAAAATACAAACTCATAGGACAGAATAATGAGCCTGATCGGTGTTTTGATGTACAAAAAATCCTCGATGTCTTGCAGAATCGATAAAAATCTAAAACGATCTACTGGTACTGGTGAAGAATGAAACTTCAAGACAAAAGTAGTAATCACTGCAATTGTAATTCTAATTATCACAGTCCTAATTCGTTTTGATTCCCCTCTCCTTCTTCTTTTTACCTTTTCCTACTTGCAACCTCCACCACTTTTGGGAAGATCGGTCGCTGTCGGCTTCCGCCTAGCCAGGTACGCTTATGTGTAAAGTGTCTCACCACAGAAAGGTGACAAGAGAAATGTGGACGAAACTGACAACTTTGAAATAATTTCATTGAAGACTGCACTGTATCTACTACTCCTACTTAACTCAAGGTCGATTACCTCAATTTAGTCCACCCCGCCTATCTTCAACGGAATATTCTCGAAGTTGAGGTCACTTTCTTATCATTTCAAGAAGTCTCTTCCGTGCATAATCTGGTTGCGCAAAGAGAGTAGTCCCGCCTATTGGCGAACCGCATTACCGTAGTCAACACAGTGTGCAAAGCGTTCTCAAGTTGTAGGAAGGATCAACAAAACGGTTCATTATGACTATGAGTCACTAAGTAATGGAATGCGGAGGGGAAGTGTCAGAGTTTTATGAAGACTACTAATAACCGTGCCACTGTAACAAAAAAGTTATCAAAGTCAGAAATTTGAAGAACTTCGACCTGAACCTTGATTCCAGAAAACAGGTGAAAAGGTGTTACCATCTTCATAATCCAGAACAGTCTCAAACAAATCAAAAATGGCAAAAGAGATTTTAAAACTAGGGACCCAATGAAGATTTACTAAAATGCTGCATAATCTGTTTTAGAAATACGCCACAGCTGTTGTCAGAGGATGCTTGTAAAATGCACAACTAACAGCTGACCATGAAATTAGAGCAGGACAGACAACCAAAAGTGCAAGAAGACCCCAGATGGCATAACATGGAGAAGTTTCGAAAACTGTAACCTGTCACCAGTAGCCTTATGACTAATTTCTAATGAAAGACTTTGTATTGACAGAAGAAAAAACTCGGTTGAAAACGGAGGTTAGTTTACATATGGTGAGCTGAGGAAAGAGAAGGAAAGTCTCGATAAACACAGAAATTATACGCAACGAGTTGAGAGCATTTGGTGAGAGGGCCTGCGAGATACTCAGAAACGGCGAGCAGGCCGTGGCCCTGGGGTCGGGGCGCTCTCGCGCGGGAGTCTCATTCCCAGACGAAAAATGAAAAACGAAGAACATGCTGCACAGTTACTTGCGGCCGCTCGGCTCCACTGCCTTGACTCAACTACGTGACGCCTCTATTTGCATACGTGGTTGGCAAATTGCGCTACTGTTTGGGAGAAGAATGACTCGAAACTTCAGCGCCGGGGTCGAGAAGGGGTCGCCACTGTTCCGAGCTGTTTTCGCATATTCCGCCAAATGTGAATTGCGTGAGAAATTTGTTTTAGAAGAGATTTGACCGACAACGGTCACAAGACGACCATATGCATGTCATTGCTTTCCGTAAACATTCTCGGTTTCAAGCACTGTGATTTTTTTCTCTAACTTTCAGCAGATATTAGGGAATGCTCGAATGTCCGTGAAATTATCAGTTGAGATCTTCAGATCTGAAGTTTGAAAGTAATGTCACACTTTGAGAACATGAATGACCTTGTAATTCATACAGTACTTCACTTCTATTAGAACAACTTCACTCTCAACTTATCTAGTTCTCGGAAAATTGAAAAGGTTGTAGACTATTTGCATACGCCGGCACGAAAAGTCAAAGAAATTATGCATTTTCAGTAGTGACAAGTTGAAAGCACACTGCGCACAGACAGTTCGACCCCGCGCGGCTCCTCCGAGAGCACCTTTTTTTCTCTCCCAATCCACAATTCCCCTATTCAATCACATGTTTACTATTCCAATATTCTACCGTCTCTTATTTCGTTTTGTTGATTTACTGAATTTTCTCTCGCTGATTGTAGAAAATAACTTACTCGAGAGGAGGGACAACTGTGAGTAAATGTCGTGGACCTACTTGTTGTGAGTGGGAATGAAAAGCTGAATCTGGGAATAAAGCAGTTTTAGATAAAAACAAGCCCTGCCAGAAGGATCGGAGCCTTTGAGCTTTGTGTCTGCTAATGGCTGCTCCAAAATTTTGCGATAATTGGCTCTTTGTTTGTACAGTAAAAAAATAGGAGCATAGGCAGCGGATCAGCATTTGAATAGGAGCCATGTGTGCAAATTCGAAAAAGCCAACGGCACAGCACTAAATTTGCTGTATTCTTTGTCATGAGATGGTGCTTGTTGTAGAATCTGCTTGTCTATAAGTCTACAATGTTATACACACATCGAAAGAGTGGACATCTAATGTAATCGAGCTTGTTTTGATAGAACAATTAATGAACATTTCGAACATTAAACGGATATATGGACTTAGAAGGTTAAGAACGTGTTATTAAACGGAAGCTCCTTGCTCTAGAAACCGTACAATTCAGTGAGTAGAATACCTGATTTCTCAACAAATCGATTGTTAAAAGTTGGGTGTAGTAGCGAGGACATAACAGTCAAACAGTAACAATGAGCGACTAAACAGTACCTAATTCTCCGGACTGATCAACAGAGAACGAATGGTTTAATCAGTCAGTTCTGCCATTTCATCAAATCATGGCGCACGTTGTACACCCCACCTAGCCCCCCGTAAACGAACGTAAGAAGAACGAGTGAAAGCCTAGTGGAGAGAACATGTTTTAACCTTTTGGTTGCCCTCCCTACCTGCCCAATGTCAAGTGGGATCCTAGAACAAAAAATGATTCCTCTAATAAGAAACACGGCGATGTGGCGGAACAGATGAATAACGGCAAAGGAAGACGAATACAATAAAATGCGCTAGGCGGCGAAAATTTCTAGACGAAGTGAGTCACGAACAAAGCATCATTTGTATTACTTTGCTTTTGAATTCCTTAATTTTGATTAGAGATGGAAGATACAGAAGCAAGAGTTACATGTTTTCTTTACAAGGTGGCTGATACCAGAGAGTGTTCTTTACGAAGCTCCAACTTATATATCTCTAAAAATAGTATCTCAAAATAAAGTACTCTGGGCACCTGATCACTTATATCAAGACTCCAACTGATTGGACTATCATTGATACGGGTCGATATTGAATGGAATACACAAAAACAGGGGCGAGAAGAATAAATGGTAATTGCGAGACGAAGTTTTGATAGCATCAAAAGTCGAAAGAGGCAGTGAGACATTGTATATGGGTCCACAAATATGGACAGGGCAACATTTCAAAAACAGGTTACCAGCATTTGCATTTGCACTTCTTCGTGCCCCCTCGTCTTGTATGACAACCTCTTCACAACTTTGACGTCTTCTGCGCCGCCTTCGAATGTGTTCCCCACAGGTCGCTAGTTAATTTATCATCAGCCACGAATGTCGCGCATTTCTTATTTTGCCTAGCCAAATTTGTTGCGCTGATTGAGGAAGACCATTCAATGCTAGCAGACTGAACCGATCTACATTTATCTTTCACAGATATTTTTCTTGAACGACAGTGAGGTCAGGTTCACTTGACAACCTTTTTTGAAAATCATTATGAAGTGGGGGTTAAGAAAAAGTCAATATTTGGCAGTGCATGAGTGATTACAGCTGTCGTGCATTTTCAAGATGACAGTTAGAATCGTCATAAAGGTCAAGTAAAACGAGGGCGGACAGGGAGAAGACAATACTGCTGATACAACGCCTTATTCTCGATGCGGCAACTTAATGAGATGAAAATCAGTGGAATTGTCATGCAGAAAGACGAAAAAATGCTATCTCTCTTGCGGTGTGTCGGAGGGACTGACCAAACGGTTTTGACATCGTCTCGGGATCGCATATCATCCTATTGAAACTTTCATTGCACTTTTTTTCTTTTCTCACTTATCATTAGGTAGTCCAAAATTAGATTCCAAAACAAGGAATACAGTTCAACAATGACGGTTGTGTCTGTTTCGGATAAGACCGATAAAAAATTGAATCAGAACTCGGGATCAAATGTTTTCCTGTCAAATCCCGTGAGGCAATTGCGAAGTAACTTCACGCGTCTCCTCCTACTCTCGTTTTTCAGTGATGTCTGTCTGTGATGTCTGCCTATATTATCGGTTCCCGTTTGGAAAAATGTCCATGTGGTGACATCGGACTGTGTTTCTTTCTGATAGACACTCACTTTTCACTTTTTACCATTTTTCGCCCGGCGCCTTGGACGCCCGTTTTACAGTACGCATGCGAAATATGCAAGCGTGAATGACCTTGAATTTACTCATTTTGCCGCAAGTTTCGCACTTTTCTGCGATTCCTCACCTCTCCATCACTTGTCCAACCAACATCTCTGTTTCTGTCCTTCTCATTCTTGAGAGTACATTACCGCCAGTCGACGGCAAGAATTAATTACAAAACGCCTATTTCTTTATTGCCGACAAAGTGGGTATCGGCTTGACATTGTTTGGTTACGGTCGCAGAAAAACAGACAAGAATGAGTGATTTGGACATCGGGAGGGATCTGATCGAGAAGGTGCGACGAAAACAAGCAACTGTGCGAGAGGGTCACATTAGGCATAGTCTGAAACTGGTCAGCAAGACACGAACGGGAGTGGTTCGTCTACTAGACCAATTGTGTTTGATTTTCATTAGTTCGAAAGTTTTGAGGGTATGACAATAAGCAATTGATAAAACTATTCCAAAGAACCGTTACGGAGTTGGACTGATATGAAAGTTTGAAAGAAAGAGGAAAGACTTCACAGAACATTTCTTCAGAACTACTAGCAATTTCAGACAAAGAAACAGATCCAGAAGCGAAGCTATTCTCGCAACGCTAAAACAGTCTTCATTTTCCGTTTCTTCGATACGGAGACAGAAAAAAGTACCAAATTGTAGAGTAAGTGTGAAATTGAAGTGTACATGGTTGGCAAGGAGAGGATGCCTTCTGAATGAACAGGTTATGCCTTCTCAAGACGAGACTGGCGACTGAAAGGCCATAAGGAGTGCTGGTAGACAATATGGTTTGCTTTCCGAAACGTTCACTTTATTGGAATAATTCAAACGGGCAAAGTGGGCCGCAAAAAGTTAGGCATGCGGTAAAAAGCAGGGAGAGAAAGATTTCAAAAAGGGAAGAAAGAGTTTCAGATACTGAATGAGTGGGAGTACATAATACAAGGTGGGAAACACAATTGAGAAGGTTGCACTTTAGTTACATGAGTAGTTATCGAAATTTGGAATCTTCACCTCTCCACGCAATTGATGGGACTATGAGATGGAGATCTCAAGAAATGTGGAACATGGCAACGAAGTGAGACTCTTGTTGACCAGAAAAGATTATGATAATGAAGCGGGTGGAGATATCAAATTGAAGTCACAATTAAGCAAGCAGAAACGTATTTCAGTGGCAGAGTAGTCTAATTGAACGCTAGAGGTTGGTTCCAGGTGTTTCAGTCGTACTGGAGAGAAGAGAGGACCACGATAGATTCGGGAATGGCGTCTTCCGCACTGAAAATAGTATTAAGAACAGGTATTCAACAGTGGCACAATACCTCGTAGTGACAGATGTTGGGTAATGCATTTCACTGCTACTGTCCGATTTCTGTCCTGGACTCAACGGACCAACCGACGACCGTTGGCTTTCATCGTTGTCTCCTTCGGATTTCTGATGCCACTTCTTCTGACGAGCACGGGAATTCTGAAGACAAGTGATGTACGTCAGTTCAGATTGAGATTGATTACCTGGAACCAGACTTGAGTGACTCTCTTGCTAAGTCCTGTTATCGTGGCAATCTTTTCGAGGTCGGCACCGTCAGGGTTGCTGTCACGGTTGAAGTACGTCTGTATTGAAATATAGGCAAAACGTTTCAATATAAATGAGTACCTGTAGAACAGATAATTGCTCCTCGGCAAAGGTGGTTCGAACTCTTTTTGTTTTTGCCTTGTGGTTAGCAATCCCACTTTCTCCTTCCACCAGTTCCACAAAGTGTTGCTTGCAGAGTAGCTTCCCTTCTTGAAGAGCATACTCTTCTCCAGTGCTCAGTTGCCTCAAAATTACAAATAAATTGGAGAAGTGGCTACTAAGGATGTACCTTCTGCACTGGTTGCAAGCAAAACATGCTAGGTGGTACACAAAGTTTCTTGCTCGCCGGACCCAATCCGTAGCTTGAATGATCCGATCACACGATGAGCATTTTGGGCCGAATTCCCTAAAAGTCAACAAGTTTTTCTCTAATTCTCGCTTGTCCCACAAATGAGCGGAAACACCCCATGGGAGACACATAAGTGGTCTAATGAGCGACTGTACACCCGAGACCGCGCAACATGTCGGCGCATCTTTTTACAAGAAATGAGCCATCTGTCAGCGGAAGTCTCATGCGGGGTCTATCAAACAACCTCTTGAATTTGAATACAAATCATAACAGTTTGCAGTCGATTGTTCTCGGTGTGTTTTGGCGGCTAGCCATGATGCTCCCTCTCAACGCTTACATTTCATGAGAAACCCTCTCAAGGAAGTGTGGTTTTTTTGGGACATTCACGGAAATTCAACTTTGAAGTCTCCTTGTCTTCTTCTTTTTCTTTTCTCGAAAGACAATTCGGTCAGCTCTCGCCGCGTTTCCTTCTTTCTTCTTCTGAACACACAACATCCACGTTTGCTTAAACGGATTCGCGCAGATTTATTCGGTTTAGGATGTGTGGAGCACAAAGCATATAAAGAATAACTTAGTTAGCCGCTGTGTCTCATCTTTTCGTTGAACTATCGATTTGTGTCTTTCTTCAAAAGAAAAAAGGATGGCACGAGCAACTCAACCGCTTCGTTTACTCATGAGCAAACTCAGTTTTCCCTTGAAAATTTGTGAACTGACTATGATTTGATTTAGCTGGTTTGGCAAATATGGAGGAAACCTCGGAATACGCATATCCGGCAAATCAGATAATAGATGGGTAGCGACAAACGAACATGCGGATTACTGTAGCATTATGTAACTGGCGCAGGTTAGCTGACAGCTGCTCCGGAGAGCTTGTTCGCGCAACTGTGTCTCATTAACCGTTTCCTAACACATGTTATTTTAGGATTGGTTGGGTAATCAGATGGCTATTGAGCTGGAGACTCACTGAATCGGCTGAACCGGCTCTA